>JAMKCH010046205.1:0-11599 GCA_023653785.1 Ophioderma brevispina | reverse complement strand
CCCCCACAGCACATTGGGGGTCATTTGTAATAGGTGTCAAATGGAAGATATCTATAGTTTTCCCAATTCCAAACATTGCCACCCACGATTGATAAGTAGACATGTTTCCCTGACTCCCATTTTTTTTTGCAAAAGTTGCGGTCTTGTCTGAAGGGTTTTTATTACAAATGGATCTTGGATGATGTTCAGAAGAATTTGATTGATATTCATCAATTGGCAATGTTAAGGGGGTTTTCACAAACGGCGCAATATTTAGTATCGTCTGTTCATTTTCTTTTTCAGGAGCCGAGAGAAGTCGCAACATAGGAACTGTGGTTACTTCTGGATTCGAAGGCGTTTGATCTTGTCGACCACATCCTTCTTATCAGTAAGATCATCAATATTGGTGTCCGTAAGTTAAGTCCATAGTTCCTTGGATTTGTGACTATCCTCTACAACCGTCAACAGTGTGTAAAGTATAATGAGTGTTTCTCTGATTATGTTTTTGTTTTAAAGGTGTGTCCTCCAGGCACTAAAATGGGCGCCTATTGGGTTTCAAATTCTTAATTAATGAGGCGGGCAGAAAATGCTTGCCGTCAGTACTGGGAAAATTTGTTTGAATGACCTGAACATCAAATCAAATCAAATCACAATCAATTTTATTCAGCAAATACAAAGATTACAAAGAAATAATGTGATTTATGTAGCAAAGTAGAACCGATACGAATGTGAAAATAAATTAATTGACCATTGGAGAAGAAAAATCGAATGCTAGGACCTCCACTGGACAACCCCTGGGAGCTTATAGGAGGAGGTGGAGGCCCTTACCTTAAGGTAACTTACTTTAACTTACAACATACAATATGAACATGATGAAGCGTCAGGAGGAAATATACGAGAAAAAATTTGATGCTGTAAATAACCAACGAGACAAAAAGAGTGAGACTAAATTTTCAAGACGCGATTAAGGGAGTACCCATGACCGAAGTGGCAAAAGAAGTTTTTAAAGACAAATACAAACGCATATCACATACACACAAACTTATAAATACACTACATACAGACATAATCCACAATAAAACATACATAGACTACATGTACACAGATACAAAACATATATACACATACACATATAATATGCGTACCTTGGACATACACATAAGTACATGCACATGTTGTGCATGACATTTGCTGAGAACCTTTCGGGTCGTTGTCCCAGTTCCATTCAGGATATCTTGATAGCTTCTATGAATGGGCCGGGGACAATAACTTGGAGTTAATCCACCAAGTTCATGCCATCCAAGTTCATTTTCAAAACCAACCACCACCCCCACATCGCGACTTGAGAATTGGTACGTGACCACTGGCCTATGTCACAGAAGCCAACGTGCTTTGTCGGTGGCTTCAGAAGGATCTTAAATGGAATGTTCAGGTGGACAAGATGTTAACCAAAAAGCAAATCCAGGTTGTTTATGTACCGGACCCTTAAGCGCTTCGGCTTCTCTGCGGATGAGCTCAGTGTCGTGTACAATGGTTACATCAGGCCAATTCTCGAGTACGCTGCATGTGGTAGGCATGCAGGGGTATCAGCGCTAAACAGGTGCAATGATATTGAGCAATTCAGAAAAAGAGCATGGCAAAATAATCCTGGGGAGGCAATTGTCATCATACACTGACGCTCTTGAAATTTGCAAGTTTGACACTCCTCTGGAGGGAAGGCCATTGTCGGAGGTTTGCCGAAGGGCTTTCCCAAGTAACCGTACCGGTTCGCTCATCCCACCTACTAGGGAAGAGTGTCATGGTCGTGTGGCTTCGGGAACAGTAAAAAGAATCTCTCAACTCCTGCTAGAACTTAGCGTTTTAAACAAAAAGGGTCCTGTGCCTTATTTATTCAGGACTTAACAAATTAACTGCTTCATCAGGGTTATCGGATCATTACATTGCAGTTTATGTTTCATGATATAATCGTAAATATGATAAACCTTTCATCTGCATGTAGTATGATTTTTTAAAATTTAATAATTGATTTAATTTAGCTAGCGTTATAATTGCAATTTTGATTTCTTATGTCTTATTATTTTTTATGGCTTGTTTTTTTAGTATTGTTGAGGGTGGCAATTTTATGTTTAATAGTTTTTATTGTATTTATTTTAGTGTAATTTTGTCAGAAATTGGCTTGGGCCACGGGTGGCAATATTAATAAATCAAATCAAATCAAACATTTATGAGGGGTCTGGACAAACGCCAAAAAACAGAGAGAGGGCACTTCCGCCTGCGGCGCACCATGTATTTGCATTTTGTACCATGTATATTGGTCAAAACTGTTTGAGAACCCTGCATAATTGTTAAAGGAATTTATGTGTATAAATCTATGGCCAAATATATAATGAAATATCCCAAATATGACGTACCAGATGGGTTTGCATGGTCATGGGAGTATTCATTGCGAAGAAACATATTTTCACGCTTAACTGTCGAAGGAAGTAGACGATGTAAGGAAGCCGCCACGTTTATTATACGCTATCGTTTTGCACAAGCCATGTTAGTCTTTCACACCAATTATTGAAAGATGATCGGTGTTAGTCAAGTTCTGGCGTGTATGAAGCCTATCGCGTTTTACTTTTAACATTGGAATGAAAAAAAAAAACAGCCTTTAATTAACGTTTTCCTTTAAAATTATATAACTTTATCAAAAAATGGCTACATGTGCCTATTTTTATAAAATGAGCCTGGGATCTGATAAATTTCGTTTTTAAATAAAATTAGGAAATCTACCATCATACAAAAGAGCGACTACTCGTTACATTGAAAAGTACGTAGATTGCTGAACAGCGAAATTTGGGTTTCGAACACTGATCTTCGTTTATACAATGGATGGAAACCTGGGATTAGTAATTGACGCACTGATGGCCAGGTGGTATCCAAAACGAGCCCAAAGCAAGGGGTTAAGGACGGTCATTTTATACAAAATTGTTCCCATGAAATGTGGATAGCAATAACATGCCGACAGAATCAAGCCAGTTCATTGAGCTCATTGTATTGCGCGTATGGGGTGGCATATCTCTAAAACGTGACACCGGGATAAAACTTCTGTTAAACAGGGGTCTCTGGAATGGTATTGTATGGCAAGCTACACGTATCAAAACATGGCGAGTTTTATGCGATGTATATCGAGTTACCCCGCTATATGTCGAGTTTACAGCGCTGGACTATCCAGGTTGAACTCTATGTGCCGCGTTTCATAAATAGGTCCGAATTAAATCATGCCGAGTTTTAAAACACTGGACATGATTTTTTTCAACATGTGCAAACTGGACTGATTTTTTTCAACTGTTTGCAACTTCTCGAAATGATTTTTTCTCACATGAGCAAAACGTCGACCATGATGTTTTTTCTCACATGAGCAAACTCGCAGATTTTTTACACATACACCAAAAACTCATGTCGAGTTTTCCTCATGTTGAGAAAAAAATCATGTCGAGATTTTGAAACGGACATGACTTATGTCAAACTCACCATATTATAGAGAGGTCCCAAAACTAGATGTATAGAGGGCAATGGACTTATAGCGCTGTAAACTCGACAATATAACGAGCCCACTCGACATAATGGCGAGGAAAATTCGATAAACAGCGCGAAAAACTCGACATGCGCGGGAAAAATCGCCATGATTTGATTCACTGCCACGCCACGCAAGACAAATCCCCAGCAGTAACACCGCGCCACGCTGAGTTACCGAGCTATCTATCCAGTTGCCTCGCTACACCTCCTGTTTACATCCCTAATCCTCGAGTTTACATCGCCACAACCCGAGTGTCCTTCAAATACACATCGAGTTTTACATCACCGCAACCGAGTTGCATCGCTAATGGATCGCTAACATCGAGTGTGCAGCGCTACACTGCGAGCTTGCAGCGCTTAATGCGAGTGTTGAAGAAGCTATACTGCGAGTTTTTGCATGCGCTATACTGCGAGTTTGCAGCGCTATACTGCGAGTTTGCAGCGCTATACTGCGAGATTGCAGCGCCCACCTCGGATTTTAATATCGCTAACAATGCGAGGTTTTTCGCGCAGCGCTACAACAAAACACAACATTACACCTCGAGTTGACAAGAGCTACCGCCTCGCTTTGACAGCGCCGCAACTTGACGAGTTTACCGCACTGCTTGAGATTTTTAAACTCGCCGAGAATTATTTAAAGAACAGCGCTAACCCAGAACGCACACATCCAGGGTCTTATGTTTCTGGGACACGTGCATTACGAACATATGGGCGCGTTTTTAAACCGTCATTAATCTCATTATGATTTTTAGTCCATCAAAACATATCGAACATTTGTTCATAGCTATGCGCTCTCGGTTCATTTTTTGCTCTCCGGGTTTTTTGGATTTGGCCCCGTATTAATATTACTGCCAATGAATTGAGGAATACGAAGAGGGGTTTTGGATTTGCACATAGAGAGCCCCGATATCGACCCTAAGGTAGAATTGAAGCGACATAGGATGCAGGATATTCCACCATTCTAAGTGTCCGTTGTGCAAGCTGCTCAGGTGCAGCCTTTTTAAATCTTTTTTATTTCTTAAAAAGTTATTCTTTAACCTAACAATATTTTTAAAGGGATTTATGGGTATAAGGAATCTACGGCACATATATAAGGAATATCACCAATATGGACGTACCGAAGAATTGTTTTTCATGTCATTTGGAGTATTCCGTGGGAAAAAAAATCCAGATTTATTCCGACAAATGTTACCCAACTGTACAGCAATCATGGAGCTACCATGTTTATAATTCGGCACCATGGTCGGGCCCACCAGCAGCAGACTACTAAATAAAAAAATTAAGATTTGCTTTGGCAAAATGGTTGTTTCGTGAATTATCAAGTGCACCACTTTCCAATTCATTTTTTATCAAATTTGCATGAGAAAAAATGTGTTTTGGAAAGTGAACCCACCCCGGACTGCTTGATATGTGAATGCTTTACATATAATTAATTCAAACAAAACCTAAACCCATCAACTATATTATACTTTTTACACCCGTTGATCATACTATAGGCCTATAACATTTGCATGAGGTGTTTTGGAAAGTGAACAAGCACGGGAGGCTCCTGCCTCTCAACGTGGAGCTAAAACCATCAAATATATCTTATAAAGTGAACCACTTACAAATTTGAAATTGTTTCTATAAGATTTGCATGAGAAAATGTGTTTTGGAAAGTGAACATTGCAAGGGTTCCGCGCTTTGCGTGGGGGGGGGGGCACGTGCGGGAGGGGACACCCCTCCTGCACCCACCCTCCGGGCCGCTTGATATGAACTCTCCATGAACACTTTACCCAAGATTCATGGATCATACCTATAACCGTGGATCATACCTAATACCACTTATCATACCTAGAACCACTTACAAATTACCAATTGTTTCCATCCAATTTGCATGGCAAATTGTCTTTTGGAAAGCGAACATTTCAAGGGTTACCCTCCCGCACCCACCCCCGGGCCGATTTGATGATTCATTCAAGCAAAACCTAACCATCAATAATTTACTTTTTAAAACGGTTGATTATACCTATTAGCATTAAAAAGTGAAACACTTACAAATTGCATATTGTTTCTAATTTGCATGGGAAATGTGTTTTGGAAAGCTAACATTGCAAGGGTTGGTTATACTAAAGCATTAAAAAAGTAAACCACTTACAAATTTAAAATATTTTCTACTAAATTTGCATAGGAAAATGAGTTTTAGAAAGCGAGCATTACGCGGCCTTATCGTTCTTATTTCTAAACTGGTGCTGCTGGATTCACCCCGGGATGGAGGATTTCAACATTTTGTGGTGCAAAATTTCGCATTCCCCTCTCGCTAATTCTGTTTAAAAAATCGGATTCCCCTTGTTTTTCCCATTTTAAAGTTCATATTCCCTCTCTCTCCTTGATGAAAAATTTCATTTAAACTCGAGTTGCGGCGATGTAAACTCGAGTAGTAGCGCTGTAATTCGAAACTCGAGTCGTGGCGATGCATACACTCGACGTGTAGCGTTGTAAACTCGCAGTGTAGCGCTGCAAACTCGAGGTGCAGCGAGGGGAACTCGAGGTGTAGCGTTGCAAACTCGAGGTATAGCGGCGGAAACTCAAGGTATAGCGACAGAAACTGGAGGTATAGCGCTGGAAACTCGAACTGTAGCGCTGGAAACTCGCTGTGTAGCGATGGAAACTCGCTGTGTAGCGACGGAAACTCGAGGCGTAGCGCTGGAAACTCGAGGTGTAGTGACGGAAACTAGGGTTGCGGCGATGTAAACTCGAGGAGTAGGGATGTAAACTGGAGGTGTAGCGAGGCAAACTGGATAGATAGCGCGGTAACTCGGCGTGGTGCGGTGTTACTCGCCGGGGATTTGTCGTGCGTGGCGTGCCATAATATTGCACCATTTTTTTACTCACAACGGCGAAAAACAACACGGACCAATCATGATGAAAATATCAATAGTACATGATTTTACAGATTCGGCTAGGTGTAAACAAATCTCCCATTCAAAATGTGCAGTTGTCATTTTTTCCCTATTATGGGCGACTATTGGGAGTCAACGGATTCAGCCATGTGTGTGTGTGTTGGGGGGGGGGGTAGGACATGCCATCCTAACAGCACGACATCCGGCGCTACCCGAGAGCTAGTCTATTTCAAAGACATGCGCTCTTACGCGTATCGGACTAAGACAGACCTGGACAAAGACTCGACTAAAGGTGGATATCCCAGATAAGGCAATAATTTCATGAACGTGGGAGTTCCTAATCGGGAATTCCGGAAAAATTGGGGAAAACAACACGAATCATTAGAAACTGATTGCCATAGTTGAAATCATTGCTAGCTATTTTGGTATTCGGATCACAACCACTCCAGCTGTCTGCGGTTTTATTATCTCAGTCTGCATGGCTGCCACTTGGGAGCGATCCGTAATAGGGTTGCGACTGAGTAAAAAAAAAAAAAAAGCTTCCGTTTTACCTCGCGCCTCGAAAAGCTTCGAAACATCACAGCCCTAGCTTGTACTCTGCCGGCAGAACAGAAATTGTACGACAATTACTGTTATTTGTTTGGCTAGCAACATCAGGCTAGCTTTACCTGGTATCCATAATTTGCCTCGCACCTACAACCCTTGCCTACCGGCTGACCTTGCATGCACTTTGAGGTATACGATATTTTACACATTTTCAGTGTCTTTACCAGTGCAGATGCAGGCTCGCGCGGACACGCAATTTTCCCGCAATTCTCGATTAGGAACTCACGCGCGAATAATATTGACTTAGTCTCCTTTTCTGCTCTGTTCAAACATATGACCTGTCATTTTCTGTGTTTAGATTAAAATGTACATCGTTGAAGAGACTAACAATAATAAGTATCACCCATCCCTTACCTGCATTTATTACTGGTAGTCCCGATTAGGCTCTGTCAAATCTGATATGTCAGATATGACATGGGGGTCACAAAATGACCAAACTGCTTCTTATCTGATCAAAAATTCCGACTTGAGATCAAAAATGCCTTCCCGTGGGAATATTCCTAACTTATAAGCGTAATATTGTGCATCATGGCCTGTACAGTTTGACCGCAAACACAAATATTATTGATCTTGATCTATGTTGTAAACCGTCCCTGGAGATGGCCAGCGCACGATAGTGTTGAAAAACGCCATGTGCGCTTGGCCGGATTCGAACCGGCGACCTTCGTATTACATGCACGACGCTCTTGCCAACTAAGCTATCAAGTCAGGTTTGGTAGAAGAGGGATAGATATTATCTATAGGTGTTAGGTTCGAAAGGTGTCCAGATAGCATCAGAACTGTATATTTACCTATACGATTTTATATACTTGTTTTGAAATTTAACTACTTAGTTCTCCAGGTACAAGGATGTATCTAAGATTTCATTGCAGAAATGGGGCTACCTAGAAGCAGATCAGGACAGTAGGGGCCTACCTGTGGGTGTGGAACAGAACCACAGAAAATGGAACGTCTCTTGGTCTGCCCACTGTTAGAGCAACATTGCACAGACAAGGACCTTGCGGAATTCAGTGAAGCAGCCAGACGTTGTACCCATCTCTGGCTAGATCATTATTTGAGAACCACTGTGTTTGGACACAATAAGAAGAGATGCTTAAGAAAGCAAATATGCAATGCAAGTTGACATGTGTATGTCTGCTTTCTTACGCATCTATATTGACCACCACTATGGATGATTCTTGGATCATTCATTTTTTTTTTGATACGACAGCAATTATAGCAATGGTAAGCTCAGTGTTCAACATCTGAGTAAGACAGAAGTATTGGAATGTTGGAGGGGTGATTATCACAGCATGGCGTGAGATACACAAAGGACCGTATACCAAAAACAATTGACCAAAACAACCAAAACAAATTTCGTAATCTACATTAGGGGAGGAAGGTAAAACCACGCGCAAATTCATAATATATTATTAAAATCAAATAACCAGCTGTTACCGTAAATAAAATGTGCGCATTTTCTTTATAATAAAATACTAATTAAAACGAACAAACAATAAAAGCCCGAACATAAAGTCCGATAATTTTCCTCTTATTCTGAAATTGAAATAACGTCTTTTGGCCTATATGCCATCACATTTAATGTCCATTCTAATGAGACACTGATAACTTGTGTAAAGACGAATGTCACACGGACATGCTTTTTATAGAAGGATCAAAAACAGATATTTCCCGATATTTGATTAATTGGTGTCAATATTTTCAACAAATATATTTCATGTTGATTCAAATACGTATAATGACATATACAATTACATGTTTGTAATTATAAACATGTCAGAATGTTGGTTTTTGGACAACCCCCTTTATCGCTATACGTAAGGGGAGCCGTACACTCCTCAAGGGTTTCCTCCGCAGGAGAGCAGTTTATGAAATCCAACCACGCTTTGGTTTTTGTATCTACACTCCATCCGACATCGTATCGGTCCATATCTTTTCCTTCACCCTTGGAAAATCCCAATTGTTGACAAGCCAATGTTTTGAAGTATTCAGCAGGCCGACAAATGTATCCCCATTGGCCCGCGTGATAAACCTGTAGTATTCCTTGGTTGTCATTTGGCATCCCAACCAGACGATAATTTCCTGAAAGTGAGAATAGATATTTAAAGTTGATTGCCCGATCTAAGTATATAACATTTTCATCTTGATATTATGCATGGCCTTCACCCCGAATTCCCATCTGTAAAGTTTCGCGCCAATATTTTAATCAGTTTTGATGTGAAAGCTAAAAACGAGATTTTTGTAAAAACCCCCAAGAGTACTAAAATGGGGGGGGGGGGGGATATTTCGCTCCTAACTTCCAAACCAATTATCATTTAGCGTTTAAGATTTCACAGGGTAAATGAGAAAAAAATAGTAGCTTTCTACAGATACCAAAAAATTTACCACTTCGGGTAAAATGTGCAGTTCTGGGGACGAGGCTTTTCGCGATCGGGCCACGGCCTGTAATATGAAAATACAAAGTCATTCCCCGCGACTCTTCTTCGTTCAGTCCGCACACTCTTAAAATGTTCCTAATCTTACCAAACTTTACCTTTTAAAGCAATAACAGCACATTTTTTTGAAGAGCGCCTCCAATTTTTCAAAAATTTTGAGATTTTTACACAGTTGCATTAGCAACTGGCTAGTAAACTATACCTGTGAATGGTTAAGATCGAAAATGTTTGTGTCGCAAACGAAGGAATTTTGTAATTAGAATAATTAATATCGGATATCTCCGATAATAATTCAACGGCTGCTGGAAACGGCCTTCCATTATGGAATAGTCAGGAACTAGCGTCATATACGTATCTACGCTCATCCATTAATTGTTTTATTGGTTCAGGCAAGTCAAGATAGAGGTCATTTTCTTGAGGTGGCACTATTTCATCATGGACGGACATAAACTTAGCATTTCCAGCTCTGCCGTTAAGTACAATCTGGGATCCCAATTCTAATCAAAAAATTGCTTACTTTATGATAAAAACGCATTTTTAGCATTACCACTCACAGTTATAGTTAACTAGACAATTACCAACACAACTGTGCAAAAATCTCAAATTCTGAAAATTGGGGACGCTCTTTAAAAAATGTGCTTATTGCTTTGAAGTTGCGGTCGACCCTGGTTATTCAACAATCTCCACACTTTATTACTGATATCTAACACAAAATTACAATTGGAAGGAGAAACACTGTAAATAAATGGTAGTTAGGTAATAATACCACACATTTTGAAAAAAGAGTAGTACGCTGACCGTTATCATATTTCCCGTAATATTACGTTCTTTTGTATTTTACCGTATTTAATATAAGTTTATGAACTATGAACATCTTTTTACATTCTAAATATGTTAAAATAACGTCCTAACGTCATTAAAATGCAAAATCTTATTTTCCCTTTTTTTAACAAATAATTAAAAAACCCTTGTTGAACTCGATTCCTGCTTTTTTTATTATATTGGTTTAGTTTAACTATTAATTTCTTAATTTGGAAAAAGAGTAGTTCATATATATTTAATTTCACCATCTGGTATCTGTAAAATTATGTAGTGTAGTGGATAGAATAGGGTACAGTAATACTAGTTCCTGGTTCGAATCTCAGTAAGGTACATGAATAACATTTACTCATAATTAAGTATTTGGTGAGGATATGTACATTACCATCTCGAACAAAGTGTATGCTGTTTGAAATCGTTACTTCTTCACGTTTTGCCTCCCTTTGTCTTTTTTACCGATCAATCTAAACACGTTTTTTACAACAATGTTGTACGGTAAATACAACGTTTTTATGATGTCACCGCTAGATAAAAGAACAAATATTGAAATTATGTGAGAAGATTGTAATTACGTCTGTAATTCTTAACATTGTTTAAACAAATCAAAAACGGACAATAACGTTGAAGATGTGATTTCACGCCGTTATTTTAAGTTCCATGCAATGGTTTCGTATTTTTACGGCCTCAGTTATTTTGTTAAGGCGACGCTTTTTACAGCTTTATTTGTAACATTGCAGGTGCTAAAACTTTTACGATTTGTTTCCCCTTCCGGCGTTTAATTGTCTCAATTCCATTCAGAGTTTTGAAAGGTTTAGATCTTATGAATGTTTTACTCATCGTGAGATCATTAGTTGTATACCAGAAGATCAGAATATGTGCTTATTCCCAAACCTGGCGAGATTGCCAAGGGGTCACCTGCATCAACCGACATGTTGTGTAAGTACACTAAAGACAAGTTGTGATTTATCGGTTTATTGCTAGAAGGTATATATTTTAAAACATTTTGCAGAGTCAAAGTAATCACGGATCACCATTTTACCAAGAAGAAAGCTTTATCTTACTTTCAAGTCATTTATACTTGTATTAATTTTACAAGAAGTTCGGACGAAAATTGTTTTAATTCTATATAATAATCGACACATATGAAGAGCTGATATGCAAAAAGGCGTACATTCATTTTTACACTTTCGAAAAAAAAGAGGAAAAACTGATACGGTGTCAGCAGAGTGTCATTATGATTGAATATTAAGTTTATATGTTAGTAAAAAGTAGAACCAGTATAAGACAATATAAAAATATAAGATCGTTCATATGTCA
>JAMKCH010046204.1:0-12026 GCA_023653785.1 Ophioderma brevispina | reverse complement strand
TATTGCGAAGGCAAGCAGCCTGGTATTTTACTACAAAAAATGAGGAGAGAGAAAAATGAACAAATTAAAAAAAAAAAAAAAAACGTTTTTGTTTCTGGTGCTCAAATTGGCAGCTGTATGTAGACTGTTCATAAACGTAGGTGGTTTTGTTTGTTTTTGAACTAAAAAGAAAAGCAAAGGTATTATGGTAAGCAGAAATTAATCGAAACTTGACGACGGCGAAAAGCTTTTAAAACGTATTTTGCATGAAAAATACAAATTTAACAACCCCTGTGGTAACAAACTTTGGAGAAAACTTCTACTTTAGGTTGATAGAGTAACACATTCCTAACATTATGCAAAAACACCGCATTGTTTGTTTTTTTCCGTAGCTTTCCCGCATTTACTGTAACAGAAGAAAATGTCCAACTACCTCTGGAACAAACACCCCCTTTTATGCAAATTGCATGCAAAATTAGGTAAAAAAATAATTATTTCTACATATGCAAATTATTGCAGATTTCACAGGGTATGCGCTCGGCTGTTGTTTATTAAAATTTCTACACAAATGTTGATGTTGTGGGGACCATTGCCGCTGTGGGAATTTCAACCTCTCGTCCCGCTTGCTAAAGCACTCGGGTTAAGTCGGAAGTTTGATGTCGTTCTGTTGCTTGTTAGGTTGGCATATGTCCTACCCACTGATCTAATTCAGAAGGTATTGAGGTATTTGGTCAACATGTTTCTAGTGTTAGTTAAAACCAACATATTTTAATCCAACAACGTCATTGAAGGTGACACGTAGTACGGACTCTCTGACAGTTTTGTAAAATAATTGAAAATGAATGCAATGACATTAAAAAAATTCAGTTGAGAATTAAAAAAAATGAATCAATTTTGTTTCCTTACTTACGCGTTTTATAAAATCTCAGTCTCGACATGTCCGCCATTATCTGTATGCAAAGGTGTGGTATTTGATAAGGCATTAACAGCGCATCCGACTGAAAGAGCTCTGCCTGAGTGTGACAAATTCTTCGGTAATTTGTCTTTCCAGTTCATCAAGATTATCTCGAGGACGTACCAGAAACTTTTGATGTCAGATGGCCCAACAAATAAAGTAAAGAGGCGCGTAATATCAGGAGCCCTTGGCGGCCAGGAGTCTTGTACGTTACAGTTCTCCTGTGGGGAGGGGAACCATCCTATGCCCATAAGAATGCCGAAACTGTTGTTTTCTCTGCATGCCGAACAACGAAGAATGTAACAATGTCACCCGGGCAATGTCACATTTAATCATCTGGAATGCATTGCTCTCCAATGATGTTGTCTCTGAAAACGAATGGTCCAATGATCCAAACAGTTAATTTCCTTCTGTCATCATTCGTTGATAGTCAAATCAAGCCGACGGACTGTAGGTATTCACAGATGCATTTAAACAGAAGAACCGCTTCATCTCCAATTGATAAGTTCTTCCAGGAAACCGTGGAGGACGGTTTAATGGGATTATTTCGTTGCTCTAAATGGTTGTATATTACAATTATTTAAAACGTTTATTAACTCCACCGATTCCTTAAAACAGTGGAAATTTAAAGTGGCTACCACTTCTTTAGAATCTGATCGGAATCTGAAAGGCAATAATAGCACATTTTTGAAGAGCCCCCCCCCCCCAAATTTAAGAAAATGAGATTCGCGCACACGTTACATTGCTTAATTGGTAGTAAACTATACCTGTGAAAAAGTTTAAAGCCCGGAGTATCTGTGTCGCATAAGATAAATTTATAATTAGAATATTAATACTGGATCCCGAGAATAATTCAAAGGGCCCGCGGAAATTACGTCATTCCAATATGAAATGGCCGGGGGAAATTAGCACCATGTACGTGTTCAACGTTCATCCATTAACTGTTCAGTTGGTTCACGCAAGTCAAGTTAGGATCATTTTGTGGAGATTGGCATTCAAATGGGACAGACAGAAATTTCACATTTAACTGACAATAAACGAAACTTAAGGAATCCATAAATGATGAGCGTTTGTGGCAACCACTTGAATTACTTCGATCATTGAAATTACTTATCAAAAGCAAAGGTCTATTGTGTTTGTAAAATAAAATGGGAATATTAAGAGTTTTGTGTGCTATTTCGACATTGTTAGCCATGTTAGTCAGAAGTTTTGGCGCCATTTTGGTTTTTAAGTTCCAAATCATTTTAAATAATATAGTTTATGCAACATAATAAAACACTTACGGGAAGATGGCAGGAAAGGTAGGTAGTATGAAAACTTAATATCTAAACACTGGAGGGCGTTTGAGTGTCAACCATTTAATAGAGTACAACTACTTAGTCTCCAGGTAGACAAGGGTGTATACATTATTGATTTCTGGAAATGGCCACGGCACGATAGTGTTGAAAAAAAACCCCATGTGCGCTTGGCAGGATTCGAACCGGGGGCCTTCGGATTACAGCACAGACCTTCGTAATTACATGCACGACGCTCAAAACCGGACGATGCTATCAAGCAGGGTTGGTAGAAGAGCGATAGATATCAATCTATTGGTGATATGTGCACAATACCTATCGATAGATATATATCTATATGTAATAGACGATGGCCGGCAATCCTCAATGTGGCAACACCCCTAACGAAAACCTATACATACAAAAAATACAAACCGCATCATATCTTTCACCGTTTTGACTAAGAAGTTCAAATCAGGAAAGAAGCATACCGTGAGGACACAGCTGTAAAAAAAAACCCCGATATTTCAAGATTAGATTGTAAGGCAGAAAATACCGGTATTTTGAGCTTATTTTTTGGTGATTTCTTTCCACTTTTACAAGCAAAAAAAAAAAAAAACGATGTGGAATTCGGGCATTTTGATGAGAAATGGCCATATCTTGAGGATTTTTGATTTCATGGTCGACCTGCTGGAGATTTCCAATTAATACAATTTCGCATCCATTTTTTGAGAAAGTTAACAATTCTCAACATTTTGGCCAATTCTCAATCCAAAAATGTCCGAATTCTCAGATTTTTCTAGTGTTTATGAGTATTGTATAAATGAGTAGATTAGCGTTTTTTTTTTTAAAGAAAGCACTATTGTATTAAACGTAATTTCTAACGAGCTTTTAAAGCCTGTTTATTTTGTTGAATGACTCGCTTATGAGAGGAAATAGTGGGGGCATTTTAAATTTTGCCAAAAGAAATACTGATGTGGCTTTAATAAATGCCCCTATCGTTGATGTTAAATTCATAATCGTCAAAAATCGCGTTTTATGCATGTGTTACAAGTAAAGGCAGGTCTAACACACCCTACAAGTGACAAGACCAATACTAAAGCAACCTAATAAGGACAAAATCGGATTTTGTCATTACTGTCTTTATATACGGACATTTACTGTAACAAGTAATATAAAGCAATTTTCTTTGTACACTGCGTTTTCTTCCTGTTTTTGTCATTTTTTCATTGGGAAAAATGACGTATGAGAATGTTATTGATTTATCCTTTACTTTTAAGCTACTCCTGCAAATTTCAATATTTGACCTTTTGGGACGGATAAATGATAATATCTTTTATCAAAATTAGTTGATTTTGACCCAGCGAGTTGCGACTCAACAGTAAAGTAATGCTGAATGAGGAGTCAGTGGGTACATTAATTCATTTGTATACATTGCGAAACGGTACCTGTATCACAAAGTTTGAATTTAACATTTAGGTCTTAGCAAAAATAACACACACACAGCAAAAACAAAACAAAAACAACAAACAAAATGAGGTAAAGAGCTAATAACCAGGGAGCTAACAGGACCTTTGAACACATCTCAGTACAAAAGGTTTGAGTGATTAAATATGTTGACAGACTGACAGTGACCCCTGAAACGTGCTTCTTAGTGCAGCAAATGGTGCCTTAAGGAGAAGGGCCAAAACAAAGTTTGTACAGGGGTCAAATTTTTAAATTAATGTAATCATGTTAAAAGTATACCATGTATTTGTCTAACCACAAGGATTCAGGAAGGTAAGTTTGTACTATCTACAAACAACGTAAAGTTTCAGAGTTATAGGCTAAAAAACAGCAAAAATCAATAAAAAGGTCCAATTTCAGTTGTACAGGGGTCAAATTTTTAAATTAATGTATCATGTTGCAAAGTATACCATTTTAATTTTTCTAACCACAAGGATTCAGGAACGGTATAGTTTGTACTATCTACAACGTAAAGTTTATAAGAGTTATAGGCTAAAACAGCAAAAATCAATAAAAAGGGTCAATTTCAGTTGTACAGGGGTCAAATTTTAAAGTTGCTCCGATTTAGATAAAAAGTGGTGCAAATTATGGATGGAGTTCATAGGATTAAAAAAAAGAATAGTTTTGACTGTCAAAATGCTATGTTACCGATGTAGGGGGCACAGAAGGTCAACGTCCATTGCATTCAATGGGCTTGACCTTGTTCCCCCCTACTTTCTTAAGCAAGCATTTGAGACAATCAAAAACTATTCCTTATTTTGATCCTATGAGCTCCACCAATAATTTGCACCATTTTTTATCTAAATCGGAGCAACTTAAAAATTTGAGGCTCTCTAAAGGCAAAACATTTGCCTTGCACTTAAGAATTATGTTTAGGGTTTCCTTGTCGGTCTGTCTACATATTTAATCACTCAAACCTTTTGTACTTGAGATGTGTTATAAATGAAATGAAAAGAAAGGGAAATCAGTATGTTCGGAACCTAGTACCCAAGAAAACACTCCTTGATAGGATTTTAGTCAATGCACTTCATTGCCAAGAAGAAACGGAAGAGAAAACGTTCAACATCAGAAGCCAAAGCATAGCTGCATTATTATTGCTATTGAAAATAGAGATGACGTCACTTCCAAGCGATTGACAAGGAGTGCATATTCTGAAGATTTTTTGCAACAGCAACCCAATGGCATGACAGGTGCCGAGCAACTTGGACGGCCAAACGTAACATTTCCTTTGCTTCAGAAAAAAGACTTATTCAGTTTGCCATCGACAACCTAGATTTCACAAAGATTTCATCACCAAGTGGGGCATCATTACATGTCACCAGCATGGCAGCATTCCAATCCGGTACTGACGCAGCCTCTGGAGACTTTGGAGCTATTCCACAAGTATTTGGAAGAGACAAGACCCTGAAGAAAGTTCCTAATGAGGTCCGACATGAAGTTGAAGTCTGTTTTAAGTCGTGTTCCTGAGAAAGTTAAGACCCCAAGCAGAACCAAATGGATCCTAGAAAACTGTTAGAATGTTCACCAAGTGATATTCCTAACTTAGATCTGTGCTGGATGTTGGCAAGATTATGCCCAACAAAGCTCATTGACATTGATGTCGAATCAAAAGCAGTGATTCCAGGGTACAATGCTTTCTGTGCCAGGATATCGAATCGCTTCATTCCACCCACAAGGGTTGGTACTGCGTTCTGCCATTTCACCGACAACAGAAGCTGTGGTGCATGAAGCCCTACAGATATGTATACGAACTAGCAGAAAGCTCGGCCATGAGTAACGATAGTAACTCAAGATTTAGTGTGTATGAGATAAGTTATGGGCTACGGGGACGTAGCAACCATGAATTGAACTATGGAAAATTTCATCTTCACTTGGAGCTTCACATGGAAATGAATTTCCTGGCACCAAGGTTGTCTTATGAAGGAATCTGGCTTGAAAGACATTTTTGTGAAATTCAAAGATTTCTTCTTCTGGTGTACTGCCAAACAAGGTATGATGGATCTGGATATTATCAGGCGTGAACGCATACACAACTGTATATGAAGGACTTCTGTAGTCTGGTGGGAAGCTTTGAGGATTGGTTGATTAGAGAGGAAAAAGATGTCACCCCTATCACCAATTTAGATCAGATTCTAGAAACGCGTTCTCTCAAGACAACTCATAGATGATATGGACACTCATTCTCTGTGAAGCTAGAGACATAATGCTTGAATTCAATGAAATCAAGAAGATATTCAAATTACAGATTATGGTGGATGTTCATGGAATTAGTGGAGGATAGCATTGCAGTTCTTCGTGCGGAACGAGATGGAAAAATGGGATGAACACATTACTGCAACTCCCGAATGCTACCATTTCATGGCAAGGCTGGTCACCATAATATGCTACTCAAGTTGTGAACTACTTTGACTGATATGAGAAATTACCACCACCAAATGCGGCAGCTTTTAGAGAGGCAAACTTACGGTCAAGCAAACCAGATGGCCAATGTACAGGTATTTGGACAGGACATGGCACTTGCTGGGGAAGAAGAGACACAGCTGGAATATCAGGAAATGTCTTTCGCCCAGAAGCACAGGAAAAGTGGTCGACCAGGCTTTTACCACAGATGGTGTGTACAATCGTTCAGCAAATGCTAGATATGGGATTATAGTTAGATTAGCAATACGAAAAACACCTGAAGACAAGCAGCCACAAGAATAGACAACACCCCCCCCCCAATGAAAGACAGAGAAAACGTGGTGACGTAGTTAGAGAATCATCAACCCTTCCACTTATGAGATGAAATTTGATCAATATATTCTGGTGCCATTGCTTCAACTGATTCAAAGATCAACTGATTAAAGCAAAGATGAGTGGCACATCTGTTGTGGAGAAGTATTTAACAAGCAAAGCTAAGAAGATGGAAATCGTAAAACTTCATAAATTTGCAAGAATGTCAAGAACACAAAAGAAAGAAAGTCACAACCCAGCCGTTAAAGATAAGCTTGTAACTGAGGTTTTCAAATGCTCAAGAGGGCACTTGCCTTTCAGAATGGAAGAGTCAGAAGAAAGGATATGCAGTTGGGCAAGCATGAATTAACTCCCATACCCCCCATGCTGAGGTCTCAGACTCCGGGAGATTTTGTTGAGACTGGCACGAAATATCCCGGCTGAAGTGTTTTCAGCACGAGCTTGCGCTTGAAGATGGCCCAAAGAAATACCGACTAACTCAGGCACGGCTGCTAGGTGACAGTGCGGCTACCAACTCAAGTGTATATATTTAGACATGAGGGAGTCATCAGATTTATTGACACCTCAACCTGATGAGCCAGCAAGAATGTTCGCAAAGCGTGTCCTAAAACGCATAGTCGCTTCTGGCCCAAACGATTGCAAGCATGTTCATATTGTCGCGGATAGATATGATGGGACTTGGAAGATACAGGTATAAGTTTGAAAGAGCCAGCGGATGTCACAGCAGGCGAACCAAGCAACAATCTGTGTCATTCAAGCTAAATCCCAATTTACCAATCACTGACTGGACAGGGATCCTCACCCAAACAAAAACAAGCAAGACTTCTCAGAGTTTTATTTGAGTGTTGGGAAACGCATCTTGATATCGCCTTGAAATTAACCCGGTCTTGCTTGGAGGCTTCCGACGATTGAGGCCCATCGCTTTGACAAATACAGAAGTCGTTGCAATACCAGGAATGAGTGCCAGTCAGGAAGAAGGAGGACACACGAGTGCTTTACATGCCATGCATTGCTGACCCAAAATTGAGCTACGCAGTTGGTAAGTAGAGCTAACGATACAGATATTGTAGTCAATAGCATGTTTTCTTTGAAAACTTGCCAATTGGGAGTAGAGGAGGCTACTATAACAATGACACGAACATTATCTTCCCATCCATCCTTGTGAAAAGTATTTGGACAGAAGTGAAATAGCTATGCTTCGCTTGTCCCATGCATTGAGTGGAAGTGGGGGACATACAAGTTTCCTGTATAGGCAAAGGGAAAAAAAACTGTTCTAAGTGCAGAAAATATATGAAAGAGCAATTAGCTTCTCTGTGTCTAGAAATTCAAGGACCTGTCAAATGACGTCATAAATAGAGCAGTGGAAGTTGCCAGGACCTGATCCTGGTTACTGTATGGAAGCGTGCAGGAGATTAGCTTCCGTGAATCAGCTTCGAGCAAACCTCTAGTCCGCTCGTTAGATCTACGTTGCTTGCCTCCACAGATGATGATACAGAACCATGTCTTAAGGCATTGTTGCAAACATCAGTATGGGTAAGAGCACACCAGTCAAAGCCAGATTTGCCCAACATTTATGAATTTGGTTGGAGAAAGGAGAATGATGTAGTTGTGCCGATCCTGAGGACAGAAACTTCCGCACCCAAGGATCTGAAAGAATCAGCCTACTGCTCGTGCGGAGGGAAGTGTTTCAGAGGATGTCCGTGCCAAAGGAGATTGGAACATGTGCGCTGCAGCTGTTTTGTTCTTGTGGAGGGAAGCCCCAAACATGTCGTCTGTCATGAATGAAGACGACGTTGCAAATAATGAACTTACGAATATGTCACATGAAAAGGTACCACATCTGTGTATAATGGAGTTAACATTTATCCTTTGTGAATTCAAATTCCATATTGGGACCGAATTTGTGATCTGGTTTGAAGTTACGTTAGAAGGCCAAAGTATAATTCTAATGAAAGAGAGTTCTCATTAAGTCTTCTGGGTGTATAGGAAAAGTTTGAGAATGTTAATGATATAAGGAATGAATTCTGCACTCCATTAGTAGTATTCCCATTTTAAAAAACAATTAATTACTTCCTTTGCACAAAGAAAATTCACGTTTGAATGAAGGGAAAGACCCTTAATGCCAATTATTTGTAACGTTTACCCTTTAATGCCTATTTTGTAACTTCAAGCATCATAACTGTAATAAGCAATATAAAAGTGATGTTGTTTTATTCTGTTGCCAGCTGAAAGGCTTAACCCTCTCTACCAGGGGGTCCACCCCCTAATAGAACTTTGACTCGGTGCGCTAAAATGCCCAAACTGCGTAAAAAGCTTCCAAGTATTCATTTTCTCATCCTTTCTGTCATTTAGCGGAAAAAAATTAAAGTAGCAAACTTAACCAGGGTAGGGTATGCCGTCAAAGTCAAAGGGTATGGGGTAGTTGCACCAACGATATTTTATGGTGCATTTTTTTTTTAAATAGTACGAACAGTATGCTCTAAAAACTCTACGTTTATGTCAAACTAGTCAGTTTACTTCATAGAGCTAAAAACCGCATGAAAAATCTGATTTCCTACCTTTTTAGCGCAAATTGAATTTTCGCCTATTCTGTAAAAAATGTCATTTGGCGACTAGCAGAACTGATGAGTCATTGTGGACGCCATTTACTAGGTATGTGACTTATTTTGATATCATCGGAAAGAGAAGGAGCTAGTATCCATGGTATCAAACATCGTAAGCATCGGGTGCTTATAACGAATTCGAGGTCTTGGTAGTACGTGTTACAAAAAGGCTTGGTAAGACTAGGGTAAATGGTTGATTGAATTAAAAAATCATGGAGTGCACCTTTAAGAAAAATGAAGGGGATACTTCTTAAGGCCGTTGGATTACATTGGACCACTGTGAGAACTTTATAACATATGAAAAGGAATCAACATTTACGATTTTTATAGTTAAGCATTTAAAACACTTCGACATCACAAAGGCAAAATTGGAGGCTTTAAATCGGGAATTGCCCCTTTAATGCTAGTTTTGAATTTTATTCCTGTGTGAATTTGTTGACATTATAGCAATAGATAGGCAATTCAAAATTGACAAATATCACAAAGTATGATGTTTTGACATTGGACTGCAGAGAAGATCAATATGTTCTTTCAAAACAAAGGAGTGCCTTTAATGGCAAATTCAAGCAACTTTCCACCACTTTTATGAAGTACACATAAAGCAGATTTGGACTCAGCACCCCAAAATGACCAAGAACCGTCCTTAAACCAAGAGGGGGCTCATGTGAGACCCCTCCCCCAAAATTTGCCACCCGGCTCTCCAACTAAGTCTAACATAGGAAATAACTATGCTTTTCCCCGTGGTGACTTGGACATATGTGTATGACCTTTGACCTCAAGATGTGTTGTGTGCTCAGGAACCAGTGGCCCTTTGACCAATTTTGGGGTAATAGGGCATTTTTATGCAATATTGACATGTAGATGGACTTTGACCTTTGGGTCACTTAAAACCCTGATAACAAAACGCCAAACGGTCCTTCTCTACCTTCATGCCAAATATCAGCCCCCATATGTCAAAGCATAATGACAAGCATAGCCGGACAGACAAAATTCATTTTTAGGAGTACTCGTGCATTTCCCACGTGCTTGTCCTTTGGTCTATGTGTGTGACCTTTGGCCTCAGATTTGTTCTGTGCTCAGGTCAGCGGTCCTTTGACCCAAATTGGTGGGTCAGAAGGCATTTCTACGCAAATTGACCTCTAGATGCCTTGACCTTTGGGTCACTCCGAAACCCTGCCAAACAAAGGTCGACGGTCCACTTATCTTCATGCCAAATAGTATCCTCAATGTCCAAAGCATAAAACGAAAGCATGCCGGACAGACAGAGAATAACATAGATAGATATGAGCCCGGGGGGGGGGGGGTCTATATGAAATTGATATGGGGGTTAAGGCTGGCGCTTCCAAACCCAGGGGCATTCGGTGACAAAGGACTAAAAAATCGGGGTCCTTGGGTGAGAGCGGGGGTGAGAGACAGCCAAAATGCAAAATTTTAATCCCCAATGGGGTTCTTAAAAAATTTTGACACATTTCACCCAAAATAGGGGTCTTTTGGTGAAATGTTATAAAATGTCACCAAATTAGGGGGTCTTTGGGTGACAGTGGTAAAATTGTCAAAAAATATGGCGCTTTTGCGAACAAGAGATGCTAAAAATGGAGGTCTTAACAAAATTACATCACGCGTCACCGCCAAGACGGGAGTGCCCCCGGGATATTGGGCCTCTTCTGATTTTCCTACGCCCGAAGTGTGAATGAATGTGACGTCCCGGGGGGGCGACAGAAAATTGACGGCGACCCCTCTCGGCCTCGTGTGTGCGGGCTCGTTTCCTTTCATGCATTCCAATCACGTAAATCAGTCTCACATACTCCGATGATTCTTGGGAATGCTTATTACTCAGTTTTATCGCTTTTTATCCACCAGTTGGCAAGTATACTTGTATTAATATCATGTTGATAGAATGACAGGGATACTGTAGAACGAAGTGGGATTACATTTTGCAGGAGTTCGAGGATGTTTGGCACGAAATTACCCAACATTTCAGTCAATTTTGGGCATGACAGTGTGTATAAATTCTTGGCCCGGGAAATTTTGATCCAAAATACAGGCTCAAAATTCACCTTTTTTTTTTTTTTTTTTAATTAAAAACATAAAGTATCTTAACATATTCTAGAGGTGATTGTGATGAAAAATCACATAATGCCACGTTGTAGTCTTAATATCATATAGAGAAAGCGGTGATACTGATAGACCATCGTTTTTAAATTATAAAGTTCCACCATTTATTGAGATTGGCAATCGACAAGCATCAGTATTGTGTGTAGGTTGTCAGTTGGCTGTAGTTTGTGTTGCGTTAGTCCTAGTAAACTAGGACATTTCGAATCCATTTATCATTAGCACTGGGAATTAGTCGAACAGATGATTCTCATATGTCTAGTTCGTTGTACTAAAGTGACATGGTATTTAAGGAACACAAACTTTGCAAGGTTACAGAGGACCAAAATACCGCCAATATGCACTCCACATGTGTCATGTGCGAATTCTGGCAATGCTTACATTACTGTACCCAATTTTTTTTTTTTTTTGGTTACCATTGGTTGCATTGAATCACAAAAGTGTTAATTCGAAGAAGAAAGAAATAGGAGGGAACGATTTCGCGACCAGCAGAGTTGAGTCAAGAACGAAAACGGAAAATAATGAAATACGAGGTTAAAGCTCGTACACACGGTAAACAAACGCACACCACCGATGAACAAAAATCCGTTTCCCCCAACACCAGATTCAGACGCTGCCGGCCAAGCCCATACAAAAAAGGAATGAATTTATGGGGTTAATGTGGGTGTAAGTAGATTGCGTGCCTAAACCCTATAATAAAAACAAACAAAAAAACAATGCGACTCGTCCTTCGTCCGTTATTTATTCAGCATTATTTTTTAGATCTACATAACAGTGGCTTCTGTAAAAAGTGTAGTAGAGAGGGCGGGTTTTAAATTTTTTTTACTTTCACCGGAAAATTGTATTACCAGCCACCGACTTCAG
>JAMKCH010046203.1:0-20634 GCA_023653785.1 Ophioderma brevispina | reverse complement strand
TTTAAACTCGAGGGAGTTAGTGGAGAATTATGTTATCACAAATATTTCACGACGACTTCCAATAAAGGCATCCGAACATCCTCGCCCTTTATAACGTTTAAAGGTGCAACGAGAGATTTCAAGTCCATATTTTCTGTGATATGTAGTGACTTCATATAGAATAGACATGCAATAGATTCCCTACCTTTTATTTGGCTACTGAAATAACTTAAAATGAAAACAAAAGGTGATTTGTATATGCTTGTATTTCAAAAGAAAACATATAATAGGCTGAATTTTGTATTTGCTCCTAGAGGAAATAAGAAATTTCACAATTTTTGTACCAAAGAAACAGTTTTCAGCTTAATCCTTACAGATGGGGATATTTTTTATATAAAGCTTTGCATCAGTGCCAAATCAGAATTTTCACATTTTTTCGGGACACCTGTTATTTGAAATCTCTCGTTGCACCTTTAACCTTCCACTTGATCAATCTGTCGGTTTCTTCACTTACAGGGTGTCCACAAAAAATGATGCAAGGCAAAAGCACCCTCGTTGGAGGTGAAAGAAATAAAATAGCCATATGATATTTACATCATGACATATTAAATAAAGTCTTGGCTTTTGAATACTATTTACAGTATCTGATTTGGTTGTTGCAATTCGGAGATATGGCTAATATTCTAAGAGAGGGTGAAATACCAATTTGAAAGAATTCGTCCATCACAATTATAATGCTTATTTTTTTTCTCGTTACTTCATGTCAATGTTCCTTTTTCTCAGTAAACATTCTAAAATGACTTCATAAATAGGCAAAGAACATTAAAATACAGCACACTCAGCTGAAAAGATATAGACATTATAAAACATCAATTATTGAACTCTTGCATAAATAATACACGTTTTTAAGAGTTCTGGAAAAGGAACTTCTGTTCTTGAAGCAAATTGAAAATACAAATAACCATAGTTCTGTAATTAAATTGAAATTGCACATGACTATCTAAATGATAATGGAACTCCTTCGATGTGCAGATGCAGATTCGTGCAAGTCAATCTGAAATCAATACCGCTATGAACATTTGTTTAATTTTGCCTATCAACATCATGGTGCTCGTACCTGTATCCCATTCTGTGATTGGCACAATGGGTATTTCACCCTCTCTTAGAATATTACCCATATCCCTGGATTGCATCAATCAAATCGGGTGTTGTAAACGGTATTCGAAAGCCAAGACTTCATTTGTGATATGATGTAAATATTACGTCACTATTTTATTTTTTTCACCTCCAACGAGGGCGCTTTTGCCTCACACCATTTTTTTTTGTGGCCACCCTTACCGCCGCCTGGGCAACTCCTAGTCTTAATTCTGAAAAATTCTGCCGTTTATGAATTTTGACTTGCCAGACTACCCATAATCCCTCACGAGTTTGAACATCGCAATGCAAAAATGTGAAATTTCCTGCAACTTTTTTACAAAAAAATCTAGAGGGTGTCCTCGAAAGATTATGTCAACATTTGATGCAGAAATATGTTCTATAGAGATGACAGTTTTATTTTGTGGTGGACACCCCTAGGTTTTAATGGCATTTAGATTCTGCTTGCATCATTTTAGCCACGCTTTCAATGTTTAAGCGGAACTGTAGCAGCTGCCGATTTCAAAGCTTTTCAAGCAACCCTGTTGCCAATTTGAATCGTTGTTACACGATTGTAAACGTGTACACTGTGACATGGTGTATCGTTCAGTAGTATTGTGTTGTAACACCATTACTAGGGAATAATTACGCAACGTACCACATACCCGGGGCCGGGGGGAGGAGAATCACATATGAAATGGATATGGATGTAAGGCTGGCGCTTCCAAACCCAGGAGCATTCGGTGAGAGAGTACTCAAACAAATAGGGGTGCTTGGGTGAGAGATAGCCAAAATGCCCCAATATAGGGGGTTTTCGGGTAATAAATTTGTATGCAAAATTTTTCCAAAAATGTGGTCTTTTTAGACAATTTTGCAAAAATTTACAAAAAATAGGGGTCTTTGGGTAAAAATATTCAAAATTTTCTCACAATAGGGCCACAAAAATTGTTTGATTGTCCATAGACGACTTTTTAGAGTTGGGTCGGTCGGTCGGAAAAAACTTTTTTTTTCTTTTTCTTTTAATGTCAATAGCAAACTATATTGAAACATGATTGTTTGTATTAATAAAGTAAATCAAACACTAAAAATCAAGTTGATTCTTACTCAAAAATGCATCTTTGTACATTATGAAACACAATTAACATGCTAAGAAACTGTTTAAACATCTTTTTTATGTTTCAGAAAGTTAAAATTGAAAAAAAAAATTCTTAGGAATTTTTCAAAATTAGGGTCGGTATTCTTTTGCACAGTAAAAGGAAAAAAAAACTTTTTCCTGATTTCCAAAATTAGGGTCGGTCGGATGATGACAATCAAACAATATTTTGGCCTAGGGGTCTTAAGGTGACAGTGGTAAAACTTTCCAAAAATGTGGTCTTGGGTGACATTTTCAAAATATATGGGGTCTTTGGGTGACAGCGGTGCTGCAAATTGGGGTGTAAAGGTCCATGGCCCGATCGCTAATAGCCTCGTCCCCAGGGAGACCCCAGATTTTACCGGAAGTGGTCAACATTTTGGTATCAGAAGAAAGCTACTATTTTTCTCATTTACCCTGTGAAATCTTAGGGCTAAAGGATGTTTGGTTTGGATGTTATGAGCGAAAATGTGCTCCATTTTGGTCGACCAATATTTACTTTACAGAGTACTCTATGGGGATTACAAAATCACGTTTTTAGCTCTCACATCAAAACGGGTTGAAACATCGGCGCGAAACTTTACAGATAGGGTTTTGGGGTAATCAAGATGGAAACTTTATATACTTAAATCGGGCCATCCCCCTTTAAAGGTCCCAGGAAATGCAAATAGAATTGATTTGGTTTGTGGCAAGTCTACAAGGAAGGACCAGAAAGCATTCAATATTTGGATTGGCGATGACATCATTTGTGGTACCGTTTATTTATCAGAGAGTAATAGAAAATTCCAGGTGACTGGTGTGAATCTATTCATGACACTGTCTGGTAATCAATAGTTTCACAAATGATGTCACTAGTAGTTTATTCTTTTTCTGACACTGTTTATTGCAATTTTCTTGTCCCTAGTCTTAAAGTGCGCAACTTGTCAAAATAATAACCTCCACCAAATTAAATTTTATTCGGATGTAGGCAAGGGGAGCCTCCAGGAGATTACAGTTTTGTACACAAATCATTAATATGTTTTGTGGTTTTTTTACAAAATTTTTTTTTTTTTTTGACAAACACAAAAATGTTATGATTGTCCTACCCCAGGAGGTACTTCATGAGGTTAGGCAAATAGTTTTTTTCCCAGAAGCACGTCAATCAAGTCGGCTCATGTGATCCGGGTTGCCTAGCCGGCAATCATTTGTTCCGAACTCTTAATAGGCAATTGTGGGAGAGAATGCACCAACGATGTAAGGATCGAGAAAATAAATAAGGCATATATAGTCTATGGGGTTTTGTGTCATCCGGTAAGTTTTTTGGTCATAAGCTGTGCAAAAACCGCTTGCTGTACATAAATATTATTACCAGTAGCGAGTACTCTTTGATTGCCTTGTATTGTTTGCGCCACAAAATGTGCGCGTAGTTTTTAAAGGAGGCGCACTAAACCCGAGCGTGCATGAGTGATGACCGTATGACACAAAACACCATAGAAATAATGCTATTATTTTATCACTCCGACATCGTTGGTGGCATTCTCCTATCCACCATGCATAGAATTTCGGAACAAAAAATATTTTCCGGTAGGAAACCCAGGCTCCACGTATACACAATGGCCGCATGGCCCATATACGTAGCTTGTAGTTACATAATATGTCAATCGTTGTTAAGCGGTATGGGTTTTTTCTTACACTGGCACTACTGTTTAATAATAACAGGCAACTCTTTCGTCCTCTTTCATTCAATTTATAAGCCAGCTGCAGATGGCATTTCTTTTCAATATAGATAACTCTTTGTAATAAAGATTGAGCTTGTATTTAACCACGGATGCCAGTTAATCAAATCTTCGATGACCTTAGTTTTCGAAATACGCGTTTATATACTCTTAAAAGACAATTTTGTTGTACCATACTTAGCACTTAATATTTTATAAAAGAGACTTTTAAACTAGACTGGCAACCATACATTACGTTGTTATGCGTTCCCGACATACTAACAGTGCCAAATACCATCGACTGCAAATGTCCACGTGTTTTGTGTCATTTAACTAAGTCTGCCCTATGAGTCATCTATCTCAAAGAGGTTCTATATAGAGCCCAAAACCCAGGTGTGGAACCAACCCTCTCAATTTTGGTTGAAATGTCTAGCCAAAGGACATTTCGGGCCACAAGGAGTCAAAAGGAAAAACATTCAAATTCCATTCCGTTTTTGAAGTTATGGTTGGCTTCTCAAAGTTTGTAATCACCGGACTATAAATTGGATTCAGTATTAAATGTTTATTAATGCTAGTCAATATCATTAGTGAACACGGGTGGCATGCATAACAAAGCAAGGAGAATGGCTGGTATCCCCTAGTAAAAATAGGCTCTCAAATAGTTGCCATGGGGCGAAATGGACTAAAATAGTACGCATCATGAGGGCGGCTTATTTTGATGAGTAACACCTGATATGAAGTTCTAGCAATGAAACAATATTAATCAACTATAACAAGCATTGTGAATAAGTTTTGTTTGCATTTTGATTCGTCAGTGAAAAACGATGAAGCAAAGTTTTGGCCCATTTTGGTTTAAAATTGCAGATTCAAGAAACCTTTACCATGAAAAAAAGTGGCAAAATTTGACTAATACTAGAAAATTGTGAACTGCGTCACTAAAGGTCATGTAGGAATTGTTTGGAATGTTTTGGAGATACCGACACATTTACAGTGGTCTTAGTGATGAAAAAAAAAATCCCAAAATAATTTTTCGCATTTTATAGTGAAAGGGTTTCTGAATTCACAGCAACTTTAACCAAACTGAGCTTAATTTTTGCTGATATGTTCCACATTTTTTCACTGAAGACCTCAAAAATACAAAACCAACTTCTTTCACAGTGATTGTTATAGTGTATGCTAAATATTTTTTCAATGCTAGAACTTCTATCATGTGTAACGCGTCCAAAATAAGCGCCCTCTATTGTGGTCACCATTTTTTAGCCAGTTTGCAACATGGCAACTATTTGAGGCCTATTTTTACTATGGGGATGCAAAATAAATTCGAACTTGCACTTGTTGCATCAATACAAGAACTAATGATTATATAAATAGGCATTAATAAAGTGTTTTTTGAAACATGAATGCACATTTTATAGTCTGATTCGTAAAACTTTGAGAGCCCATAACTCAAAACGGAATGGAATTGAATTTTTTCCTTTTGACCTCCTCTGTAGCTCCATAAAATTTCCTTTGACTGCACTTTCACCAAAAGCTAGTAGGGTGGGTTCCACACCTGTGTTTTTGGCAGGGAAGGATGACCAATAATTAAGTACCACGCTGCCGAGAGTCCTCGTGGAGGTAAGGTCGAATACCCTTTATAACAAATACACACACAGAAGTGGTTCCCAAGAATTTAAAGTCATTTGAGAATGGCAAAAGGTTGAAGAAACACGCCAAACACAAAGAAAACATATACAGACGTACATGTGCTATCACCATCCAGATTTGAATTTTCCATCATTGACATCCCAATGATTGAAGTAGCGAGTTACAGTACGGGGAATGAAGCTGTTCTTAAAGACCTTGTTTTAGGACATACTACTCTTTTATCTCGCCGGGTGTATACCCCGCGATTGTTTGAGATTTTTGTGGTTTGTCTGGGTAATGAAATGGCATTTCCTTTGTGCTTGAATTTTGAAACATGTTTCATATCATGCAAGTTTCCCGTCTTTTTTTTCCGAAGTGGGCCTTTGAAGTATCTGAAGGATATTTGCAACTGTTTCTACGTTTGCCTTGGTAGTTTCCCCGTGCAAATCCAGAGTGCATAATGGTTTTTGTGGTGTATAATAATTATAATAGGCTGTTTTGATATTAGAATATATCGGTGCGCATGGCTACAGAGCGCATAGCTCGGTAGCCATGGGGCGCTTATGTTCAAGGGTATTATGTGTTGTAGCGATTACTTTTGCAGGGGAAGTTCTGGAGTTTTGAGTTATGCAAAGGTAATTTAAAAGAAGCATGATTGAGGTGAACTTTTAATAGCAGTGACGATGAAACAAGGTGGCAACGGACTGGTTCCTGGGGCCGAACTGTTGAGTACTTTAAGCACACTTACAGAATTTACTGATTATTACACTGCGTAGCCTTTATTGCATGGCTGTAGCATAATTTACAATTGGATGGTGTTACTAACTATGGTGTTATGACTAAATGATAAGCCTGTGGTATGTTCTATAGGCCAATTTAGAATTGTGTGCACTACGGCCGGGCATATAGCCTTCTCCTATTCTAAAATAATACTGAAATACATTTATTTGAAAAAGGCCATGTTGGATTCGAACCTGTGATACCCTGCATTATCAATCGTGCTCTTATCCCTACACTAGCGAGGGAGATGTGGGTGGTGATTGATTTAATCCTACAATAAGCTTTACGAAATAAACCGATAATACTAATGTGATATGATAGATATCCTATATAAATAGCGCCCGCAAAGTTTGTCCGTAAGATAGATTTCACAACAGTATTCGCCGCGAGTCTGGCAAAGTACTTCATTGAAAAGTACCACACTGTGACTTGAACTGGATTGAAAATAGTCTTTACTATCCCTTCCAATGCCTTGGAACTAGTCGTACTACAGCACCGCATGTATAGTCTCACATCTGATCGATACGCTGTTACAACGATAACCTAATGCTTGCCGCTTTGCCGTTTTGTAGTTATAAACGGTAACGCGATGAATAGGTTGGTGTCACGTGTCAGTTACAGGTCACGTGTCATTCAGTATCAGTTTGGCTCTTTCTTTCGGGGCTAACCGATATAATAAATCCGACTATGTTAAATCACGGTCTGTACATGACCCTCTTCCCAAATGCTATTAATGTTTTTCCAAAGACAACGCGTTTACTTATTGTCCTAAACATACAAAATTTACCTTTCCCTACTGATTCAAAAACCGACGGTACGATGACGATAATCGTTTTGTTTTTTTCAATGTGGGATAGCGTACGTCATTTCTACTGAATTGGTCCCCGAAGCAAAATAATAAACCATCAATGCGTGACGAGCTTGCATCAAATCTTTATTTTTAGTCGTTTTCCAAAAATTGCTGTTATTCCCATAATCAATTCCTTTTTAAGATTCAACATCTGTATATTGTTCCTTTTAATAATAATATTTTCACTTGTCCCCGCAATGAGATGTGAAAAGATGGGGTCCCCAAGTCGACAACATGAACATTAGCCTGCTAATACCCTTGACCGTGGACTGGTTGAGCAGACGGAGCCCCGTTTTAGTTTAGCAGGGCTACAGCCACTTGCGCGCGGCTGCGGGGGTTATGCGTCTTGTAGGCGGCCTCGACGTTTGGACCATTTCAAGTTTCTGAATATCGGCTGTTGTGTGAGAGTCCCAAACGGAGCTCGCGCGCGGACTCTAAATTAACATTTGTTGTTCAACCAGGCATCTCCACGGATTTCTTCGTAAGAACCAAAAGATCTGTTTGCCTTTTAGCTTGGCTCGGCCTCAAAGAAACTTGCATGTGAACCGTGCGCAAGAGTCCACACAAACTTTTGATGGTTTCTAGCAAGATTGACCTACTGATCTAAATCCGATGATGCCACTTTGGCATCCTTGAGCATTTTGGATATAGTGTAAAGGTGGGTAACTTAACAGGGTAAATTTGTAAATGCTTATACTGGGTTTCAAGGTTTATATCATGTTTCAATCTGGTCCTAGGGATTAAAAAAACGGTCTAGTTTTGCTATATCTAGGACCTTTACTTTTAAACACATCAAGTCTAAAATGGTTCAGGTCCTCCTGGGGTAAACAATTTTTAGAAAATGCACAGATCTTTCAAAATGGGCTCAAAATTCTCATTCTGTTGATATTAAACTGTCAATGTGACCGTGCGCAGAGTCCACCAAAATATTTTGATGTTTTCTAGTCAAGACTTGACCTACTGATCTAATCCGGATGAATGCCACTTTGGCATCCTTGATCATTTTGGAGATATGGTAGGGGGGTAAATTAAACAGGGGTAAAATTTGTAAATGCTTCATAATGGGTTTAAAGGTGTAATGTCATGTTATCTGGTCCTATGGATTAAAAAAAGGTATAGTTTGCTATATCTAGGACATTACTTTTAACACATCAGTCTAAAATGGTTCAAGGTCATCCTGGGGTAAACAAATTATAATGCCACATATTCTTTTCAAATGGGCTCAAATTCTCATTCTGTTGTTGTATATTCCATGCCAATATAGGTTAACCACTTTTTGGACATTTGTAGTATAAATAAGGGGGAAATAATGGAGACGGTCCACAGGTCTAATGGGGTTAATCATTTTAGTCTCCGTTAGATACCTTAGCAATGATTGACATGATTTAATGTTTATTTTCTGTTTTAACATTCCCATACGAAAATTTGAAACCAAATTTGAAACGAAATCGGATCGTTTGAAAATATTTAATCTCCATTATGACCTTGCACAAATTTTGGTCTGTAGTTGTAACGACACAAAAGTTGCAGGGATAGCAAACTATACCTTTTTTTTAACCTTAGGACAAGATAAACACTTCTATACAGATATTTCAGAATCCACATGAACATTACAAATTTTACCCTGTTAACTACCCCTCCCCTATCTCAAAATGCTCAACGATGCCAAAGTGGCATCATCCAATTTGAATCAGGCAGGTCACTGTTTGCCTAGAAACCATCAAAACAATTTGTGTGGACGCGTGCGCAAAGTCTATGGTCGAGCACCGGACTATTTGTAACATATTATCAATATTAGAGAGTTTAAGCTTATGTGTCCCGCAATGCCGACCTAATTAGCTGAATTGGTATATTATATTAGCAAAAGCGAGAAAGACGTGGTTTATATATCAACCATAAAATAAAGCGTAGTATTGTTCTTTAATGTAAATGTAAAAGTGCAGTGCCGAGCAAAGCGCGTGCGTTGAGTGCAACATGTTCTCTTTCCTCGGCGTTTGAGCCAGACTCCGTGTTATGTGTCTTGTCGCCCGTCCTCCCGGACAACGAGTCTGTAGTCTTATACTTCCCAGCTTTCATTCACCAACCGTGGCCCATTTATGCACCTGGATGGCGAGGAGTAATTGAGGGTAAGTGGCCGTACTCAAGGGCAAAACGCATTGGCCGCAACCTCTGACGTGTAGGTCTGGGGCTCAATCAACTGGAACCACATTTGCCCTCCTTTATTTATTTAATCGTATATAACCTCCATTTTCTTGTTACTTTCATAATTTTTATTACTTTAATTTATTGCACAATGGGAATAATTAATGATTTACAATCATTCTGAGAAAGATTTTTTAATATATAACGGTAAACGGACCTGATTAATATCTGGGTACTTGCAAAACGATTACGTGATCACGTTTTGGTAGAGAAATACCTTGCAAGTTTGAAGTCAGTGTCAATGCCCTCAACCGCACGCTTTCTGTATGTTTGCCTAATCTGAACCATAATGAATGCAAAATAGTGCCACATATCTGGTTCTGATACAATTTCATAGGTGGGATTACTTTACAGTAAGTTACAACTTACAATCCCCATCTACAGTACGGCTCGTAGATAATAGTCGTTCCTCTTTAATATGTCTAGCGCAAAAAGTACAAGGCTGAAAAGGGTCTGCCTAACTGCGTCATTCTAATCCTGGGTAAACAAAGAATGTAATTTAAACTATTATTTATACTCACTCTTCTTATTCAGTTTCACTGCTAGCCAATTGACATACAAGAGAGGGTATTAACCCTTAGATCACTACCATCAAGTAAATTGACACTAAAGAGTGTTTAATGCTGTTATCGATGTGTCAATACGCAGAGCCCCTTATCAAATTAAACCAACAAGAAGACATGTTTTGATAGGTAATTCTACGACAATCAATGCCTCGTATAAATGAAAGGTTTTTCAACTTTTCATTCTCAGAAAAGGGGATTCATTTAAAGTAACTCGCAAGTATATGATTCCGATTCTTTATTTGTAGATTGGACCCCTTATGATTGCGATTCTTTATTTGTAGATGGATCCCTTAAGATTTCAAGATGCAAGTGGTCTTCGGTTATAACGAATAGTACAACAACTTCGCGCCCTTGCGCTCGTTTATTTCAAATATATTGAACTTAAAATAACTAACAATATCCTAGCTATAGCAAACATTGTTCCGCGATTTCAAGGAGTATAGAAAATAAAATTTGTTACACAACAAATGATAGTCCTCACCAAAGTCAGCAGTTTTATTTTCAGTTTAAGTCCAAAATTCATAAATGATCGAAAATCAAGTACAAATCAATCTTTTAAAGACATCTAGATCAATAGGTCTTAAGCTAATCAGTCTCAGCTAGTTTTAGTTCAAAAGCGGTTTAGTACCACTATGAACGATTATCATGTTTTGAGGAGTCCAAGTGTTGAAAATAATCGGATCCGAAACAGGCAATCATAAAATCGGATGATTTACGTGTCCAGACATTTATTGTCCGTCGTATGAGTTTTAAAAGAAATTGGCTCGACTGCCGTCTCGCTCAATATTTTTGCAACTCTAGCTCGACCAATAAATGTGGACTCAATCGATGCATTTATATGAAAGTTGACCAATTTTAAAAGTATTTATACATCAAAAGCTCTTGTGGCGGCTAGTGCGTACCACCTCAACAGTAACAAGCCAGAAATATGGGGAGGTCCAGAAAAAACTTAATCATGAATAAAGGGTAAAGTTGACAGAAGTAGCGCTGTAATGACTTAATATTTATTTTATATTCATCTTATGCCATTCTCCAGTCATGATTCATTGAACACCATTGGCTTTGAAAATGACATGTAAAACTCCTGTGACATTTGAGGCAGGCGCGGCGTACGACCTGAGCCTCCGGGGTGGCAAGACTCACCCCAAATTTTCGGCTCGCTACGCTCGCCGGAGACCCATATTTTTTCCACTAGTTCGAATTCTGAAGGGGGGGGCAGAAACACTAATTTTTTACTCTACTTCTTTCTCACCTCCCTTTTTTCCCTCCACTTCTTCGCCTCCTTCCCCTCCGTCCCCTTTCCTTCTCTTTTCCCTTCTCCTCCCCCCTTTCCTTCTCTTTCTCCCTCCCTCTTCTTCCCCTTCTTCTCGTCCCCATTTTATCCCTTCTCCGTCCCCATTTTAGTTTCCGCGGAGGCAGTCTGCCCCCTGCCCCCCCCCCTCCCCCCCGCTGGTTACGGCACGCCACTGATTTGATGCATAAGATAATGTTTAAATTTTTTAAAAAGAGCATGATCCCCGGGGGGGTTCTTAGTGAAAGGGGGTACGGGGATGGCGGGCCGAGAAGGGTTGCATTTTCTGCGATTTTGGTATATTGAATGGTCCCTTTTTCACACGTTTGTTCTTGCAAATTAGTATATGAGAGTTTGCGTTTCTGTTGCAAGTGTATGTTCTATGGTCAATCAGGTATGAAGAACGCATGCAAACCAAAATGTGAAAAATAGTGTGCCAGAATGGCTCCAAATATAGTTTAATAGTTGTTTTTCCTTCTCAGGTTCTGGGGCTTTGCCCCAAACCTCCACCAAAGGAGTATAAGGACGGTAGCAACTCTTAAAAATTTTCGGGGTAGTGTTCAAACACAGCCGCCACATCCCTACCCAAACCAAAATGAGCCCCCCCCCCCCAGCTGAGCATGATGAACAATATTATTAGTACTTACGGAATATGCACCAACATCTCAACATGTCCGGCCTCTCTTTCGATACAAATGTCTGCAACGATGTCGCATGTCAGCGACAGTCAGCCACAGCCCGTCTGACATTGCAGTACATCACCTAAGATTCCCACCTCATTAACATGTTGAATACGGGCTCGCAAATCCTGAAGGTTACGCGTGGACTGGGGTAACGTTCTGTTTCAAAAATATCCCCATAGAGAAAATCACAGGGGGTGTTATATCAGATGACCGGGCCATTTCACAACAGCATGTTTCATTTCATCAGGGTTACAAATCTGTCCTAAAAAGTTAATGTAAGCGATTTCTGACAGCAGCATAAGTCCGTAGGAAGGTGCACCATTCTGTGGCCCACCACAAATGTCGGAAGACAACCGTTTTTGTTACCCATAGGAAATCAGTTCAGTTCATCAGGCACAGCAACGGGTTAATCATCTAAATGAGCTTGGCCCATTAAAAGTCCCTTTAAGGCATCTTGAGTAGTTTGTAGACTCTTTTGTTTCATGAATTTGGTCACAAGACTAACACTCTTTGGCGAGTTGTAAGCTTTCAACCGTTTTGCTAACTTTAAAATGTTTGAAATAATGAATGCCTTTAATCATTGAATTGGCCTAATTCCTCAAGTCAATTATTATACATAATAGGGTGGGACGAACAATGCCTTTTTCTCGGATCCCAGGAACTCCTGGAGAATTTCCTTGGGTATATGCTATTGTAAACCGGAGTATTCAGTAGTCGAAGCATTTTTTGGCCCGTGCATTTGGGATAACCACTCGTTTCCCTAAACCTCCTGTACAAAACACATTTTTGCATGGTTTTGCTCACATTTTGTAATATTATTGAATTTACCTTGCCTTAACAAGTAGGTTACCCTTGATAGTCCTAAAATGGGAAGATCATTATGAGCAATTGATTGATTTGATCCACTAGCAATATAGAGATTGGCCGATTTTTGTACCCCACCCCCTTAAAATAGCTTTCTGGTAACCACCATGATTTTCTTGTATAGAACACTTGCTTACAATGATTTCTGAAAACTTTTTTTCAATGCAAAAGGAAAGAATGTCACTATTGGAACTAACAAGCACCCAGAATTGGCTTTGTTTCTCAATATTTTTTTTTTGACTATACAGGCTGAAAAATTGCATGTTTGGTTTCAAAAATCAAGCCGCGATTTTCACTGGCATTTTGCCATAAATACAAGTTTGAGTAATTTGGTCTTGCAAGGATCCCACAATGAAATGTTTTTGCATGCAGTGACCCCTTGTCTACTATATCCAAACCATAAAGTGGTTCTTTTTACTTTTATAGTTTTTCAATATCCTTACACTTACAACCCCTACCCTAAGGAAGGGCTAATTAAACAAAGCAAAATTTTAATAACTTTCCTCCTAACGCTAACTCACTGCAGTTGCTCTTGCTTTTTTCAGTTTGGCCTTGTTAGCACAATGTGAACTCTCTTTTGGTAGCAATATCAACCACTTGATACGGAAGAGTATTACTATGAGGGCAAAAAATCATGTATTTTGCATAACTACTATATAATGGGGTATGTTTAGGGGTAGGTTAACATATTTTGGAACGAAGACCTTGATAGAGTCACAATAATGATTTATTTAATGGAATTGAACGAATGATTCATAATTTACTTATTCATATCCATTTGAAGATTTCCTGTAAATATCATTATGTTCATTTCGATCTTTAGGATTTAGTGTAGAACTATAACAAAATCAATGGTCAAATTAACGTTTTGTCAGGCCGTATAGGGAAGGCAAGAAATTCTACTGCCTGGGTGAAACATGCTTCGATCTTACTAATACTTTAAGGTTACAATAGCAATACCCAAGGAAATTTCTCCAGGTGTTCCAAGTGGATCCGAGAAAAAAAGCATTTTTCTCCCCCCTATTACATAACCTATATTGGATACACCGGGCCCCGACCAGCTTAACTCGCCTGAATAAATCCTGACCCCCCCACCACCACAACGCCATCACTAATGACTTGTGCATATGCAAAGAAGAACCTCACATATCTAAAAGTTAAGCAATTTAGCACTTTTTTTGAAGAGCGCCCCCATCTTTCAAATATTCGAGATTTTACAAACGGTTGCAATTGATAACGGGCTAGTCCACCCATACACATGTGATGGTTAAAAGCTCGAAAATGTCTGTGTCCTACCAAATGAAGGAATTTTTGTAATTAGAATAATTATTATCGGGATCCCGATATAATTCAACGCTGCTGGAAACGCCTTCCAATGTGAATACCGGGAAATACGCGGCCATGTCCGTGTCTAACGACGCCCACATCCAGACTGTTTTATTGGTTCAGCAAATCAGTTTCGAGGTTATTTTCTCGAGTGGCCCTATTTTTCATCATGGACGGACAAAACTTAGCATTTCCCACTCTCTGCCGTTAATTTCCCACTGGGATCCAAATTCGGATAAATCGCAATTTTTAGCCTTCTCGTTCGCAGGTGTAAGTTTCCTAGACAATCACCAACGTAACTGTTGCCAAAATAATCAAATTTGAAAATTGGGGGCGCTCTTCAAAAAATGTGCCATTATTGCTTTAACTGAACAAATCTTTCCACCTTGTTTCCAGATATTAACACTAAAATCAAGCATTCCAGCTTTAATGTCACAAGTTTTTACATGCCAGTTTCAAAGTAATGCTGTTCCAATAGCATGACTGGAAAAATGTCAGCTGTTTCTAACTTATAATAGTAAAATAATTTTATAGTCATCCAGCATACGCCTTCGCCAAAAATAACCTTTGTTCAGGCTTACGTTTTTTTTCTGGCACGCCCTGTATTGGGCAGGGCCGCGTCTTACACACATCAAGCAATATCCTGCATTTTATTCCTTTTAAAGCTATTTTAAAACTATTTTTTCAGTCAACTTGTTCTTGTACAAAGGGTGAGTCAAACAACTTGACCCTGATTGTGTCCCGCCATTTTGAATTTAATTGACAAATATCTAACATATGTGGTACATCGGAAAACTTATTTCATTATCTTTAATTGCTGCAACAGATATTCTAATCGGGTTAGTAAGCCGAGCTACAGTCGGTTGAATCACTGTCAGCTTTTCCGCATGCCACGAATTCCCATTTGAATGCACAACGGCCAACTTGGCAACTGACTCCCTAAAATTATAATAAGGCTACGTCTATGCTCGTGTCAAATAAAATGGTATCTTACAGGTGTAAAAGCCAGTGATAATGGTAAGTTTTATTTGAAAAACTTATTTTTCAAGATGTGGCACATTTCGGTAGACAATATAGACAATACTTTAAAAACTCAAAATGTTATCACCGTCACCGATGTCTGTTCCTTCATATGGTTGATTAATTCAATCCTCCAGAAACCGATTCTGGTTCACGCTACTTTATTTTTCAAATGATTGTTTATCACTGGATGAGGAGTATAAAAACGTCAAGAGAGCATCTATGATAGGTTGTGACTGCATTTGTGGGGTTAATAGTGTCACATGTTTCCTGCATGCAATAAATTGATCCTCTCGGACTTTTTTCTGGACACTAATATCCTTAGCTGAACTCTGTTTCATTTGAATGCGAATCGTGGACAAGGCAAAACCACTACTGATTCAAACGACTGAGGCTCGGTTTATATCTAACCGATGTGAATGAAACTTTGCCAGCGCCGTGATGCAGGGGGGGGCGGAGGTGGCGCGCGCCTCCCTTAATTCTTTACACATCTTTGCAAATCAGCCCATTGTGATGCCCTTTTGACCAGTTACAGCCTTTCCGCCCCGGTAATTTTGACGTGTTTTCAAATCCTGTACCTCCCCTGTTTGCAGCAAATTAAATGTTAATGAACTAAGATTTTAAATGGAACCACATCCGTTAGATATTGGGACACAATCAGGGTCGTTTTTGTACTCATCCTGTATTATAATTATTTTATTGGATGGCTTTTTTCGAATGATATAGAAAATATCGCCTGGAAAGAAATTTATATTAGGTCGCTCTTCACAGGCGGAAAAATTCCAAACTTTTGAGTGAACCACATATGAATGTTTTGTGTTTTTTTTGTGGCATTTTTGAATTTTTGCGTTTTTGCAAAAATGCTCAAGGTTTCTCGTCTGGCTCCATCGGATTCAGAATCCATAAAAAAACTGGTCTAGAAACCGTTGAAACCTATATTTCCTCTACAACAAGTTGGATATTATAATCAAGGAATCGATAGCCTATACTAGTATTAGATACCTATTGAGCATTAGCATTAATTTTCTATGCAGTACCTTCGGACTGATCGCTTTTCAAACTCCAGAAAAACAACCCATCAGGTGCCAAGCTTGAATCTTTTCAAACGACCTGTTAGTTCATATTTAAAGAACGAGCCTAGAAGAGGTAGTAATTGCTCAATTTCAGTCAAGGAATGTACATATCAAATATTCCTACTCCAGGGTTAAAGAACAGACCCGCGGCAGCAATGGTAACTGCAATGATACATTGTCGACGGTGATTGATAGTGGATGGATGGGTGGACAATTCTACAGAAAACGGGTTTATTTCAAGATTGTAAAAAGACCCACGCCTGATAATATGAACATAAAGTTGTTTCATTCCTTGTCTGGACGTAACGACAATTTGTAGAAACGTTGCGAACACTACATCTCAATTTTCTTAGAAAAGAGACATGCTGCAAGTTTGTGTGTCAATGCAGATTAGTGGAGGGGGTTAGCTCCCAAAACTTTAACAACATGTATCACCTCTATGTTTTGTATGTTTATATTTTTCGTGCTTTGTGACGAACGTTATGCCATCCAGATGAATCTGAGTGAAACGATAAACTTATGAACGAGATAGGGAAATGTCTTTTTCCTGATTCTGGAAAGATATATGCCATACGCAATTGTTAGTAACATGAAGATAATGGTCTTTTCAAAAAATGCAAGATTTTGAGACATCCGCAGTGCAATTTGAATGATAAATCACGCTGTTTGCACAAAGTGGCATTCTCAAATACGGATTCTCATTCGATGACAAGTTTAATGTCAACGGTATGATTAAAAAAATTCTTAGAGTTACCACTTGACCACTTTCTTGTCATTCAATTTCATGAGTCCAACAGTGATGGACTTTAATTGCTCTCATCTTCCATTAACGTTATCTCCTCCCGCCGGCCACCACAAGCACTACACCTTTCTCGAGTAAACATTTAGAGTAAACCCGAACAAAACCCGTACAATTTCATTAGTAGTTATTTGGAGTCAATTTATGGCGTTCCCCCTGTGTCTGTATTCCTTCTGGGTGCAATCGATCGGACAAGTTATACGATCGGCAGCCAGTGGGAGTAGCTGGGGGGGCAGGGGGGGGGAGGGCACGTGCCACGCGCGCCACCTCAGGGGGCGATGACTGAAGGGCGACTTGAAATGACGATTGAGCGGAAAATAAAATGACCACTGTGACAGGCAGTTGTATATAGGCCTATAGTTCATACTGAGGAGGACCCCTTTGAGGTACTCAAATTGCTAAAACTCGAGAGCTTCAGGGGGCCTTCCCCTGGACCCTGCCAGGGGCCAAGCATAGATCATTTGGTTCATGATAATGAGATTGACAATGTGAAGCTCTTCGAAGGGCCACTCAAAAATACTCAAAATCGAGAGCTTCCGGGGGTTCCGTCCTCTGGACCCCGCAGGGGTAGTATAGTTTCATTTACTTCATGATTAAAGAGATAACTGAGAGCTCTCCGAAGGCACTCCAACATACTAAAAACACAGCATTCCGAGGGAATCCGCCCATTGTACCTCCTGGAAGGGGCAGTATAGTTCATCTACTTCAAGAAAATGAGGATAATGAAAGCCTCTTCGAAGGCACTCAAACATACTAAAACTCGAGAGCTTCCGGGGGTTCCGCCCTCTGGACCCCTGCCAGGGTAGATGTTCATCTGTCATGATAAAGAGATTAACTGAAAGCCTCTCAAGGCACTCAAACATTAAAACCGACAGCTTCCGGGGACTCCGCCCCTGTACCTCTCCAGGAGCAGCAGTAAGCAGTATAGTTCATCACTTCAAGAAAATGAGATATGAAGGGCTCTCCGAAGAGACTCAAACATGCTGAAACCCTCCTCCCCCCCCCACCAGATGGTAAGTATAGATCAATGCTCATGATAATGAGAAAACTGCGAAGCTCTCGGAAAGCATTCAAAACATGCTAAAACCCGACACAGCCTCCGCCCCCTGGACCTGTCCTCAGGGGCATGTATTCATCTGCTTCAAGATAATGAGATACCTGAGAGCTCTCCGAAGCACTAAAACGTACTAAAAACCGACCAGCTTCCGGGGGGCTTTCGCCCTCTGGAGCCCCACCAGAGGGCAGTATAGATTTCATGGCTTCAATAAAATGAGATATGAGAGCTCTCGGAGGCATTCAATCATGCTAAAACCCGAGAGCTTCCCGTAAGGGGCTTTGCCTCGGGAAACATTAGATAGGGGCCCTGAGGCGAGCCCCTGGATCACACTCATTTTGCATCACGCTACACGTGTGGGGGGACCAGGTTAACATTTGCCCCGGACGCCACATTCACTAGCTACGCCCACTGTGGCCAGCTCATTTAATCCGCCCCATATTTAGGGAACATGGCAATCAAATCAAAATGTTTTTCGCACTCCTTCTAGGATTCTGGGAGAATAACATCTGTTTGAAAAACACAACTTTGGCATTCATTGCGTCCATACAGGGTGTTCAGAAAGATGTTTATCACCCTAACTATAGGCGACCATAATTCAAAAGTAAGTATCATATTTGAGAAATTTAAAAAAGAATCTTAAACCACAATTACTTGTTAACATTTTTAATGTAAATATGACTCGATTCGGTCAGTTAGTTTTGAAGAAGAAAAAGCGAGTATGTACCAATGTCATGGACACTTCACTTCCATGTTTGCTCACAATAATGCAGATTTGATGTGTTAACTACCGCTGGTTACTCGTGTTATCTGTTCAAGCGCTTTCTTTTCAGTCCCCAGCACCGGCCTTGTTTAATATTGTGAGTTCAATGCATATTGTTAGTTTTATTATAGTAAATAATAAACAATTTACCGTGACACATTATAACACAAAATCCAACAAGCAAACAAAAACTGGAAATAACAAAGAATCGATCATCTTTATTAGAAAACAACACCAATAAATATGTTAGAAAAGGTCGCAATAAATGTTAGTTAGTTGAACTAGGGGGGTGGCCACTGCATAGAATGAAATTGAGAAGTTTAATCAATACTTTAACATTGTGAAAGAAACTGAACCATTCGATTATTGACAATAGTTTTAGTTCCATAGACTCCAATCTTATTCCACTAAGATGGTGGATTCTAATTTAAATAATAAAAGGATGATTTGAGTGCAAATTTAAATTCCCGCGTGTAATCTATTACTCGTGTTTTATGAAGCACTGGCACGAGACAGATGGCTGGTCAACATTTGTCGCCCATACCAAAGGGCATTGTGTTTTCAGATATGCCGAAACGGGTCATAACATTACTCTATGACCGTTTCAGCAGGAAAGGAATTTTTAGATTAAATTCAACAGCAACTCCCTTCCTGTGATAAAGAAGACAACCTGAAAACATGTTAAGGTACCGTGAAACGGACAAGTCAAAATTTGAACAAGAGTCCGCTGTGGGAGGCGGAGAACACCGCCAGAAACTTAAGAACATTGAAAGCACCATCGAGGCAGTTCTTGTCTAAATCCAAGACAAGTTGCAGAAGAACAATGTCACACATCCACAGGACAATGTTTTAACAGATTACCCATTAGACGAAATTTGAAAGATTTTGATATTTATCGCCTGTTCTGTCTCTGATGAATCACTTTATTACAAAAAATTGGATGGAAGTGTCTTGACATGTGTACATATCGCCTTATTCTTCCAAAACTATGAAACGAATCGAGTGCTGTTTACATTAAAAATATTTGAAAATAATTGTGGTTAGTTTGATTCTTTTAAATTTTATCAAAAGTGATACTCACTTTTGAAGTACTGGTCACCAATAGTAAGGGTGTAATTCTTCTAAACACCCTGGTGTATGGGTTTAAGAACCCAAGGTACAATTTGAAATATTTGTGATTATAAATCTGGTTCCCTACATGTTGCAATACTTTTGTCCAGTGTGTGTATAATGATGTCAAAATTCTACACGGCCAGGTTAAATGTTGACTTTGTTGCTAAATGCTGTTGACCAGCTCAGGGTAGATTAGATAATATAAATCCTTGTCACCTGGAGTATAAAGTACACACACTGTCCAAAAAGTATTGCACCATTCAGAAAAAAAATCATAATCACAAAATGATTTTAAAGTGTACCAGCGGTTCTTAACCACAACAGACGCTTGAATAGTTCAAAGTTGTGCGTTTTTCAAACAAATGTTATTCCCCCGAATACTAGAGTGCGAAAAATATTTAGATTTGATTGTCATGTTCCAAAAATATGCGACGGATTAAACGCGCTGGCGATAGATTGCAATTGCTTAACGAGTGCACACTCAGAAAGGATACAGACACAGGAACGCCACAAATGCACGCCAAAAATAGCCACTTATGATTGCTGGAGTTTACTCTAAATGTTTAGGGGAAAAGTGACAGTGCTTGTGTGGACGAAATGAGATAAAGTGATGGAAGATGAGAGCAAGTCCATTGCTGTTGGACTCGGGAAATTGAATAGCAAGAAAGTGGGTCAAGTGGTAACT
>JAMKCH010046202.1:0-37387 GCA_023653785.1 Ophioderma brevispina | reverse complement strand
TGAACTCCTTCACATTGATTTATCGCGATAAAGATGCGTTTTTGTTGTAGACTAAGATTATGTTCATCGGGGAGGTGTAAAATACGCTATTTCCATTTGCCGACATTTTGGTGTTTGAAATTAATTGTAATTACTCTCTTAAACGCAATATGAAAAACCACTCTAAAAGAGTTAATCTCACTCCAAAAAGAGCCAGCTGATTGACGCATCTTTTTAGAGTGAGATCCACTCCAAATAAAGAGTGAACAATACTCTAAGGAAGAGTGGAAACTGATAACACTTTTTAGAGTGAACAGTCACTCTTATATAGTTGTGATTCTTTGTGAATTTTGTGTTCGTTTGGTGAGTATATTGTATGTAGGTCATAATTCATATCAATCGTGCACATGATGAATATTGTGTTTTGGCGCATCATTGGCATGACTCGGTGTGACATGCACGATTGGGGCATGCATGATCGTGTAATCTCATGGATAACATGCCCGTGACATGCATGATTGTGCGGTTTGTACATGTGTAGCCTAGCTGGCGCAGACTACCGCATTTACGAGTGATATTACAGAAAATAACTTTAATGCTTCTCCAGACTTTTTCTGTAAATGCTATGAACTGTGACGACACATAACAATATACTCACCCGTGAAGATATCTATGGATTTCTTCACTAATTCAACTTCGTTCAACCTTACGGCGTTAGCTGACGTCTCCCTTAACTCTCGTCCGCCATTGTTCGAAAATATCACGCGATATGCTGCGTTTCTGATTGGCTTATTATTTCACTCCGAAAAAGAGGAGCATTTTTCTCACTCTTTTAGAGCCAATCTCCGGCGTTCGATAAAAGTTCATAGTGGCTTCACTCCGAATAAGATTGCATTTTGAGCCACTCGGTAACATAGTGAGTTTCGCATTAAAACCCGCGAGTTAAGGGTCCGGTTGCATTTTTCTCGCTCTGTTAGGAGCTAAGCCACTCGATTAGAGGTAATTTAAATTACTCGAATTCGAGTGATTTTTTCCACTCTTTCATTTTAAGAGAGTAAGATTGAGTTTGTATCGTCTCATTTTCAAACAATTCAAAGAAAAATGCTCTCTAGTGGGTATTAACCATAAATGAAGACATTTGGGTTTAAGATAGACCTTTAAGATTGCAAATCTATACCATATTTTTAAATCAACCATGAGAACTTACAGTGGGTTTACGTAGCTAATTTCTTATAGTAAATTATGCCAATACGCGCATTGCTACTTGCTACTCGGTAATTGCGTATTATCATATTTTTTTCACTGCAGGTCTTTATCAGATATAAAATACTATTAATAACTAATTTCGCAGCACAAAATCCTAATTATACATTTAAAATGTTGCCTGATATTAGTCAAAAAGTTTGGGTGATTGAACTCCGCTTGTACACTGTAAAATATTGTAATTTACAGGAAAAACCTGGCTGCAACTCAGTTACAAATCGCAAAAACATACATTATACTCTAAAAATTGATTTAATCAAAACACTTAAAAGCATTATATTTGGTGAGTTTAATTACAGAGTTGTGTATGTGGGGAGGATAAAACAGCACTGCAGAACACACTAACTTAGTAGGGCTATTCACACATTTAACAGTTTGTTGTAAAATATTATTTAGAATCAATTGTAAAATATCAGGTATAGGTAGTGATATTTTGCGAAACAGTTTTTGTTGGTAGGTTTCCACTTAAAAAATTTGAATGTTTTGGACTTCTCTAAAGTTTCTTTCTTTCTCCCAAAAACGTTTTCTATATTGTATGACTGTTTGCATGAGGGGGACAAGCTGATGTTTAGATGTTTTGACTTCTGTAACATCTACATCAGCTGTACTCTCAAAGCTTGTCTTTGACTCTGTACCCTTCTTGAGATACAGCTGATGTAGTTACTGAGAACTTATGAAATCTGTTTTCGCAAAGTATCAGTCCTAGACAGGATGTGATATTTTGCGAACAGATTTGGTTGCAGGTTTTCCATCATAGTTTGATGTTTTGACTTCCCTAAGAAGCTTCTTTTTTTCCCCCCAAACCTTTCAGTTAGATGACTGTTTGGTGCTATAGTACACGATGTAGTGGCTTTATTCATCTTTTTCGTCAAATCAGGTCCTAAAAGGAGGTGATATTTGTTGCGAAAACAGAATTTTGTTGGTAGTTTCCACTCAACACCCGCAAGATTTGATGTTTGACTTAGATGTAACACTTCTTTTATAGTCCGTGTCTCTACCTCCCCCCCCGGTGCATGGAGGTCAGCGCGATATTTTCTGGGTCGCAATAGTAAAAATGAGCTTCCCCAAAATTGATTTGATTCTAACGTGCGTTTTTTATGTATGACATTATGTTTGTATCCACGTGCCCCATAGCCCCGGTTGTACACAACTTATTACGATTTCCAGAGTAAATCCCAATTACGCACACTACTATTCTATAGGCCATGTCGAAAGTTAACAGCGACGAGGATTTGGATCACGAAATCCCCCTTTTAAAACGAACCCAACCATGCCAAATATCGCAGCATCGAGAGGGCTTGTGTCCTATTAAATTGTAAATTGAGCATTATTTATAAAGGCCTGATTTAATTAGGCTGATATTGTATTGGCCCTTTTATTATAACATTTCAAATCATCTCAAGAATTGTTTAATATTCCGGTTCGTTTATCGCAATACCAATCTCCACATATTAATTCAGGATAGTGTAGAATTTTTACCAATAAGTATCAAGTAGATTATGAATATCACACTTATTTAAGGACTGAAGGCTTTGGTATCTTGTAGTTGAAATCTTTGGAAGCCCTACATTTTCACTAAAATCATAAACATATAGGTCGAGCCAATGCTACACTAATTAAAATTGTCGATACCACAATGCATTATATATATAAATAAATCCGACTGCTTTTCCATCATTTCTTTTAAAAGATTTTAATCGTATTGCTCAACGAACAATAAATCCCACATAGGACATGGTTTAAGAATTGACGGGTTTTACTGCTACAGTTAAAAAATCATTTCGGGCAAGTAAAATACCCATGTTTAATTTTTTACAGATGTCCCTTCGATAGGGGACAATGTAAGTTAGAGTAAGATTTCTTAAATTAAAAAAAGAAAAAACCTAAAAAATTTTAAAAATATTGATTTGTGGCCGACTTTGTCCGAAAATCGGCACTCTTTGTGGTGACAACAATTTTCCGTTACCTCCCAACTTTTTTTTTTGGTATACTTACGAATCTTACAATATACATAGATTGACCCTTTATAATGGTTAAAGTAATATTTTTTATATGGATTCAAAGCATTTTGGTTTGTAATTGATTTCATAATTTGCTCACGAGAAAACGTGACAAATGACATTCAAATTTTAGCACTTTCGAACACAAATCGCTTTGCACAATCCCATCTCAGTAAAATGAGGGTCTACAGTGAACGATTTTACCGTTCCAGTAAATAGGCAAATTTAATAACTTCAAATGGTTCATTTTATTAGCAATATATGTCACATTTCAAAGAATGCAAATGTTCCCCCTACCCCTTGATTTATCCATTGCGCGAAAAATATTCGTTGTTCATAAAATTGGAAGTATACACGAAAACTAAAAGAGTTATGCTTGACCCAACCTCCTACATAGTTATGGGTATTAACTTCTTTTCACCATGTCTAAATTGTGGATTTTGTTCAATTTACAACTTAAAATCCAAATTTGACTAACTTGGGCCGTGTCGAGAACCCGCAAAAAATAAAGAAAATGGTGACAGACTGTTGAAAAGTTAATTGATTAATAAAACACATTCCCACAAGAAATACAGCTTTAATTTTGTTTGTCAAACTGCAGTTTTAGTATTTTTTTCATAAAGAATGCAATTATCAGCAAATATCAACCACAGTTTTTCTTGGGACTCGATTGCTGAATACCCAAAAATGCGATTCTTGGAACAACGTCCTACGTTTTTGCATTTTTGACTTCAGATTAGGATTCTACACAATTTTATAGCTTAGAACCATGTTTTGGTTTCCAATTTGTTAAAGCCTTCATAAGTACACTTGGCTGTAAAACCTACGATCTGAAACCATGTCCCTACCCTGTTTGTCGTGGCATGTTCTTATTTCGGAAGAAGGTATAACTATTGGCGACCTAGGCAATGGGGTATTCCAGAAAAAATGCCCCCCCCCCTATAGGGTAACTTTTTTTCCACAAAATATCTGGAATTATCGCTATGCCTTCCATAAATTACTGGCAATTCAGCAGCCTACCTTCCGTAACTTACAGGAATTCCAGACCTTAACTACCTTCCGTAAATTCCAGGAATTCCTAGACATCACAAATGAAATAAAAACTTGGAATTCCAGGGATTATGGTTAGGGGTTAGAAAAAGTGTTGAAAATATTTTTTTTTCCGATTTTACCTCCTCTGAAATGGTAAAACAATGGAATTCCGTCACCCTCTAATGGCTGGAATTCCACCCCATATTAGACCTTAAATTCTGTATTCCAGCTTCAAAGAGACAACAAATTTTGGAATTCCGGCGCCCTCTTAGGGGGGGGGGGACTTTTTTTTTCTGAATAGCCCAATGAGTTTAATGTAATGTGTTTTATATACCATTACATGCCTTGTCCACGCTTGCGGAATTCATAATTTACAACATGCATTAAAACCCAAATATGGGTGTAAAATACAAGTTAAAAGTTCTACAATAGCAATGTGTGTAAAACTAACAAAACATTTTGTAAAATTGTACCATTCAATTCATGTTAAAGGTGGATTGACCTATCGATCATTGTCCTTTTTTTTTCTAAGGATGTTTCCCCCCTTACATGAGGCATATCACCAAAACATCCGATTACAAATTTTGAGATAAACGGTCCCATCGTTTGGAAAGTGGAAGCAAATATGGCACTAAATTTGCCCAATAGGACAGTGTTCTGTTTAATTGATGATCGACCATATTTCGAGATGTTTTTGTTCATAATTCGAACGGAATTTTCCCTGGGCCTACATTTCATTGAGTAAATGAGTTGGATACCAAATTTCATTTGATGTAGTTAAGTTGGGGGACGATGTTGTCAATCGGGTCACCCACCTTAGTACATCCGGGAGTTCACAAGCCGTATGCAACCTCTAAAAATCAGGCACAAATGTATTTGTTACACAAAACAGTTGTTACCTTGTTTGGGACAGAGTATTATGCTAAGTAGAAGTTTCGTTCTGTTGTTTATAGGGTTTCTTTCTCTGTTTTAACAAATGACCAACATTTGCTTATTCTTTAAAGTTTCAAGCATTATTGGGGTTTTGCGGGTGACGTGTTTTTCCTCTTTGGTATTGTTTGTGTTTTGGACGAAAAACAAGGCAATTTTTACGTATTTTGTTTTTGGATCCACCAAATAATCGATTTGCCACACTCCGTGTTACGTTAAATTGTATTTTTTGTACAAGTTTGCATTTTATATTATGTATTCGATCATATATCGAATTGAAGGACAATGGCAAAGAAACGGTATTATCACAGAATTTTATTGTGATTATTTTAGCATTATTGCCGACGACAACCTCGTCCCCCCCTTTACTCCGACAAAATGGAGACTTTGGTACAGAAGAAGTTCATATTTTTTCGTATTACCCAATGAAATATTAGGCCCAGAAAATGGTTTCCTTATGATTTTATGAACAAAACGTCTCACAATTGTGGTATAACCACATTTATTACACACACTGAGTGTAATGGACAATTTAGTACACATACTACTATCCAAACGTCTGAGCGGATTTAACCACAAAATTGTAATCGAATGTTTTTTTTTTTTTTTGGCGTTTTTTTTCTGTTAATTGTTTTTGTTTATTTTTTTTTTTTTTTTTATTTTTTTGTTTTTTTTTTTGATTTTTTTATTCATTGTTTATATTTTGTTTATTCTTTTGTTTCGTTTTTTGTTATAAGTTTTATTTGATTATCTGAAGTTTAAAAAAGTCTTTTATGTAGGAGTGATATACTTCCCTGTGAAGAATAAAACATTATATGGAAATTTGGATCATGATCGGGGCACCCACCTTTAATGTTGTCTCATCATCTTTACATGCAACGATTGAGCTATTAGTGTATTTTGTGAAAGATTCTGTTAAGAATCAATGCTGGTGTCAATTTTTGTAATTCCCTCTATCATAAACAATGCATGTATTGTATGTAATTTAAGTGATGATTATTTTGATTATGAATTTTTTGTAAAAAATAAGCGCTATACATGGTCATGCCACCCGTTCATTTCAACGCATTTGTTTCCACCTGTTTTGCTTTTAATGTTGACTTTTAAAGAATATACCGTACACAAGGTCATTTACCTACTCTGGAACTGTTCAAAATTTCCTGTTGTCTAACGGGTAGAATACCGGAATCCTGCTGCCGGTAATTCTACCGATAAATAACAACACACCGATATTTTGTGTTAAAGTCATTAAAATACTCAAGAATCTCATTAAATATAGTAAATTACTTTCTACAAGACACCATATTTAACGGTAGAATACGGGCAGCTGGGATGCCGGTATTCTACCCATTTTGAAAACGTTATTTTTTCTAACAGTGTAAGAGATGTGAATGGAGAAATGTTTAACCATTTAATTGCTTTTCCTTAGATCACGGGTTGAGTGTATTAGCGTTGTTATACTGGCCGAACGTCAAAACGCGGCTTTTGCTAACCCGCTATGGACCCGGCGTTTTCACGCTTGTTTATTCAGTGTTTCATGAGGGCACATACCGGTATGTGGCCTCTATGCTCGACGCACTTACCGCTATCATGCTTTCGGCAGACCAAGCCGGGGTCACAAAGATCCCTCCGTTCCAGAAACTTCCATGCATTTCTTTTCTTGAGGTGGCGTTTTACATGTAGGCCTATTCCCACGTTAACTATCATACAGTTGTTGAGTTATTTTGTATTTCCTTTAATGGCTGTTTACTACCAGGACTAGGTTTGGTTTTGTACAGTAATAAAGTAAAGCACAAGAAATACTAAGTGTTAATCATAAATTTTATTGATGTGATCACTTCTGATATGGAAAAGAATAGGCCTAAAACTGCTGATGATTTGAACGCCGCGCACAGTGGAAGTCGCATTACCAGTGCGGCCTTGGCATCATTTCCTGCCCAAAACGGCAAATGCCGCTATCGGCTGTTTCTACTGGTGAAAAAGCGATTATGCAACACGGCCAAAAAACCTTCTCAGGGCAGGAGGTTTGATTTAGCGGTATCGCTTTGCGCTAAAATAGCGGGTCGGGTTGTTTCTACTGAGCAGGATAACAGATCGACCCGAACCCGCTTCAGACGCGGGGAAAACGTACCCAGTAGAAACACGCTCTATGACTATACGTACTACTCGAAAATTACCATTGTACTAAGCGGTTAATAAACATATATTGTTATGAAATGGTTGGGAATTTAGAACCGTATTTTTATAAACACCGTTTTATTGTTTTTTTTTTTCTGTACAATTTGGCTTCAAAAAACTATTACGTCGGGCGGGTGGCGGCAAGAAAAGAAATCAAAATTTCGACGTCGTCATTGGTTTACACGTGTAACGTAAAAACGAAATTCTGAATGACACTAGGCCGTAATACTCATATGATTTTATTGATTACTCAATTGGGCCACTTTCATGTGTTAGTTACTTGGCATATTAAAGGTTGCAACGAGAGATTTTTTAGGCACCAAAAATTGTGTTCATAATAGTAATTCATATAGCTTGACACTCAATCGCTTTCTTACCTTCGAAATGCTTAGAAGAGTGAAAAAGGTTGGGTGATTGATTTGGCTTATATTTTATGTGAAAAGCTTAGTCTGAATTTAGTATTTGCTCCTAACGAATTGAAAATTTTCACAGTTTTTGTACACAAATATTTCTAAAACTTAATACTTCAGAGGCGGGGATATTTTGATGGAAGTTTTACTCAGGGAAAAATCAGTACTTGATTTTTTAGGGACACATGATATTGTGAAAATCTCTCGGTGCATCTTTAAGTTGTGTAGCGATGCCTTAGATGTATTTTGAACAATCCTATTTTTTAGAAAATTACTTGCATCTTTTTTTAAATAAATGATTTAACCTATTATGATTTCTCAATCAATGAAGTATTGCGTATGTACACTGGTCTTACTCATAGTTAAGTTACGAACGTATGGATGCAGGGTTCCAAATATGAGATTGATGATTAAATCCATTACAGAATGGGGAAAAACATACATTGGGTAAAATATTTAAATATTAAATTAAATAAAACAAATGGGTGGAGGAAAGAAATAGTAATACGTTTCATTTCAGGTTTATCAGTATGAAGAAATTAGTTGCTAGTAGTGCTGTTCATTCGAATGCGACATTTTTTTCGTAAACACCTGTATCTTAAGTTATTTTCGATACACTGTATTGGTTCAAGGAATATGTAAATTAATTTTGTTAAAGGAAAAATGTTATTTGTATTTTAAAAGATAAACAGTCAGTTATAAGTGAAACAAAGTTTACAAAGGAGTTGCCATGATGTTCATAATGTTGTTGTCAATTTGTTTTTGTGAGGGGAACCTAATTTTAAGCAATGCATTCTGGTATTACCAACCTACACCTGCTGCGCGCACATGCCAACGAAAAAAAGAGGGCGATGATATTAATGTGGATCTATCGGGTGTACGCGTTGGATACGTATGTGATACGGGGGCGGAAGATCCAGAGCATAAACACTATGTATGATACCCCCGTATCATGCATTGGTGTAGTGTGCATGATACGGAGGTTACCATCAGTATTATGGCATTGATATCCCCGTATCCTGTGCCATATAGTATGTAGTAATTGTCCGTATACTATCCGTATTATCATTAAGAAAGAAAACAAGCTTTTTCGCGCAGTGTAGGACCTCCACTGGACAATCCTGGGAGATTATAGGAGGTAGAGGCCTTACGTAAGGTAACTTACTTAAAATACAACATACAATGATGCACATATTATGAAGCGGTCAAGGAAAAAATATAAGAGAAAAAAATTGATTGCTGGAAATAAACGAGACAAAAAGAGTGAGACTAAAAATTTAAAGACGCGATTAAGGCGTACCACATGACCGAAGTGACAAAAGAAGTTTTTAATGTGTAGACAAAATACAAACATTACACATACACACAAACTTATAAATACACATACATACAGGACATATCCACATTAAAACATACAAACATACATACACAACACACAAACTTATATACAACATCAATATAATCATGCGGACCTTGGACGTCCACATATACATGCATGTGTGCAATCCATTTATGTTCGTATTGCACAGGCATGTTAAAGTCAAAACAAAAAAACAAAAGGGTGTTGAAGAAAAGGAAAAGTGAGGAGATTGTCCAACGAATTACTCGGGTAAAAGGCTTCGCCAGCGGGGACTGGAGAAGGAGGGCGGTAAACGAGGGTAGATTGAGATAAAAAAAAGATCGATGGGAGTGAAAGAGAAAGAGGAGGGGAGGAGAGAGGGTAGAATGAGAAAGGAAACGGAAGTGAAAATGGGACGTTTTGCAAATCAATGGAGGATGGGAAGATGAACGTAAGTCAGGGTTTATAATTTAGTATGTATCAATGTAAAAAGCTTGAGGCGTGCTTTAAAGGTATTTTGTGTGGGATAGATGTGATTGATGTCGGAAGATCGGTCCAGGTTTTTGCACCACTGTAAAGAATATGATGTTTTTCTTTGGTGGTTTGGGTAGAGGGGAGGTGATAGTGGTCGGATGAGTGTATATTGTTGTAATGTGTATTTGTTTATTTGTTCACAAGTAATTTATTGATGAAATTAGGAGGTAGGTTGTTATGGTGAAAGTTATGCATAAAGAGTGCGACTTGACGTTTGTTGCATGTCATTATTTTAGTGTCTTGATGGGAATGAAATAATCGGCAAGGGTGATTCGTAAGGGAGGTAGTGATCGTACGGATAGCCCAGTTCTGAGTGATGTTGAGGGATTTAGTCGTGTTTGGAAGTTTGAGGCCCATAGGATATTGCAGTATGTAAGGTGTGGAAAAACGATTGTGTTGTATAATTGTTTTTAATGTGTGGGGGTGGTAGGTTGGTTTGCTCTTGTGATGGTTACCTAGTGCACTGTGAGGTTTTTGGTAATAGTGGAGTTAATGTGCTGGTTCCAGGTGAGTTTATCATCAATGGTGAGGCCCGAAAATCAGTAGTATGAACTTGTGAAATTGGATGGTTATCAATGGTAACTGTATGGTGATGGTTAGTATTGATAGATGAGAATAGCATGTAGTTAGTTTTTGATTTTTAAGAGACATTAGGATGATGCCCCCAGGGCATTAATTACACTATTGGACTCTGGGTTAATTTGTAATGGACTATTTGTGTGTTATAGTCATATTTTCAGTGAGTATTACCGGTGTAAAGAGAAGAATAAATGAGTGCCCCCAGTGAGATAGTGTTCAAGCTACCATAGCAACATGTACGGAATAAACCGTAACCGTGTAGACGAGGCCCATATGGGACAGTGCTGAAAAAATGATGCATACAGCACTCCATGGAGAAACCATAGACAAAGCGGTGGTTTTAGGACACTCAGTCACACGGCACTGTAGATCATGACCCGGCGAATATCAGCTACTTGGTATAAAATATTTAAGGAAGTCCGGCGGCAGCTGAGTACAGCAAGTCGAGACCGTAACAAATAACGCGAAGCTTCATTAACGGCTATGCAATAAGTAGAGGGCGCCATGGCCAATTTGTATTACTCCGGAGTTATAAGGATATACCCGCTGTTGCTGATTGGACCCCCCGTCACAAAATTTCAAATCCAAGCCCTCAGATTTGCGAGTGCTCGACGAGCACGATTTACGAGGACTCGGACGGAACGAAAAAAAAAAACAAAACAAAATTGAATAAGAAATCACCTGCTTGTATTTTGTAAATGGTCACGTTTTTTAAAAGGAAGTACACCTGCACAAACAAAAAAGTTATCTCGGCATGTTTTTCGATCGGTCTTGTCCAAAAGGCAGGACCATTTTGAAAGTTTTCAGAAATATACATTTGTTGCATAGTCTTCTCTTTCATTATAACACCTCGATTGTAAAAAGGCGTTGCAAAATGGCTGAGGATCGAGCTGCCTGAAAAGACGCAAACCTACCCAAAAACCAAAAAGTTGCAGTGTAGTTTTTAGAGTTTTCAATGGTCACTGTGTGGTACAACGCAATCATCCGTTGATTTTGAACAAGGAGGTTTTCCGACTGAATGCGCGAGAAATGTTAGCCTACTTGCAAGATTGAGGGTGTTTTCCATAAGCTCACCACCATTTCTGACATACTTTTCTGAATCCTATGAATTCGGAAACCTTAACGGAATAACCCAATAAACGTGTGGTTTTAATTTCCGTTAAGGTCCGGTAAGGTTTCCCGAATTCATAGGGTGTCAGAAAAGTATGTCAGAAAGAAACACCCAATATTTATTGTGGTACACGTGTTCGTGTCCCTGGTACCACTGCAAATGCCCATTGAAAAATCTCAAAACTTGCAACTTTTTGGTTTTGGGGGTTTGGCGTCTTCCGGCATTCTATTTCAACAGAAGCCATTTCCTGCACGCTTTTTTACCACAGTCAAATCAGGAGGTCACGCCAACATGCGTTATTTTATTGTACACGAGAAGACGATACAATCGCTTGTGACCTCATAGCTTGGTCTAAACGCTGGAAAATGTCCGATTTGATGTCCAAAATACCTGAATTCCATTATGAACTCATGTATTATTGTTGCGGAAACTAGTCAACTACATATCTAGGGATGCACGTGAAAAGGGTGCTCGTGGGTTAAAAACATCGAATTAAATGCGACGAATTTTAAGTTTGAAAAAGCGTGGCCTCTGAAGTTATAGAAATCCACCAAATTTTAAGCATCCCAAATCATTAATTCAAATTGTGTGCTACAAAAAAGTCTGTGTAAGTTGTTTACTCTTCTCTGTTAGAAAGCGAAGACCACGGAAAACGTATAACCTTTCATTTACTAGCATCATGAAATTAAATTCTCGATGCTATACGTGGGCCTGGTTTCCCATCATTGCATGAACTACTGCCGACGTGTGCGGCTTTTGGCATGGAATGTGGACAAAGGCAAGGTCGTTTGCCTATATTGTATTTGATGAAATCCATGTAAAATGCCCTGTCCAACAATTTTAGTTTGAACAATAGTACTTAGGTGACCTGCCGACTAACTGTTAACAGCCAGGTATTAAATGAAGAGAGCAGACTAGGCAACAAAATTTTATAGCTTTTGAACTTTCAAAATGGTATTACTTTGGCCAATAACTGATCGAAAAACAATGCCGAGATACTTTTTGTGCCAGGTGTATTTTAAGTTGAACACGCAAAAAAGGATTTTTTTTTAAGTCCCTGGCCATAAACAATTATGATTATTATGATGATGATATTATTATACTAATCCTACATTTAGGTTTTGTTATTCACATCATTTCTACTTTAGCGGGGACATTTCGTTTCTCCATAACGTATCCTTCCCTTTGTAATATATTTATTCCGTCAAAGGATATGATTTAGTAATAGCACATTAAGGTTATCCATCACTAGAATAACAAAGGATAATGAATATTAATTTAAATAACAAAAGAACTCATTATAAGCTAATATAATAAATTATTAAAATGTTTCCAAAACGTAAGATTCTTCGTTATTATTATTACTACTATTACATGATGATGATGATGATGATGATGATGATGATGATGATGATGATGATGATGATGATGATGATGATGATGATGATAATCTTACCCTATACTTCTTTGGCATATAGGTCCATAATAATTATCCTGACATTTGGACTTTTTCTATTATTTTGTCTGACCGATTGCGTTCCGTAACATGTTAAATGCCTTTTCTGTTGGGACAGAATTACACTTAGACGAGAACGGAATAAAGCGTAAAACTAATGTTGCGTGAAGAGTTAACTGAATCGAGTGCCCTATTCTTCACCGTTGTAAGCGGGCTGTGAGTAGTCCGGAGGAATATACCTCCTGCCACACCGGTGTGAAAGTAATTATAGTCCGGCAGGTATCATAGCCCGGGCTCCATAGACTACAACGGAATAAAGCCTGAAACTAATGTTGCGTGAAGCAGAGGCGTAGCCAGCTTTTTTCAGGGGGCAAAGGGGTCACATATATTTTCAGGGGGGCAAGCATATATTAAAATTTGTTAGTATAGTATATGGCCTATGTAAATCACCAATTTTTCAGGGGGAAAGAGGGGGGGCAGATTCCCCACAGGGGGCAGCTGCCCCCCCCCCCTCTGGCTACGCCACTGGCGTGAAGAGTCAACTGAATCGATTGTCCTATTGTTCACTATTGAGCCCGGAAGACCATATCTCCTGCCACACCGGTCTAACTCTTTTGTGTATACGGACCTAAAGGCCCATACTTTCGTAGGAACGAGTGTAGGGTGGTCAGGAACGTTGAATTATTTAACTTTATTCCGCTGGTCTTCCATATTAAAATGGCAGAAGTGGCGCCTTTTTATCCCCCAATAGGCCAGTGAATCTTGCAGATCATCAATTCTGGATATTCCATGGGGTGAAGGCAATTTTGTAGACACTTTTAGTTAGCAAATGGTTAGCTATGCTTTACTAGGTGTGTAGTTCGCACCCCTCTGTGTGGGATGTAACGACATAGTGTGTGTGGAATCGCATACAAGGCAGGAAATCCTTGGTCCCGGGGTAGGGACATCAATATACATCATTACAACTACTCGTGGAAGAATTTAATGCGTGTGCCATGTATAGTTAAGAGATTGGCTGCAAGTCGATTCATGCCAACGACGACAATACAAAGTTTTCCAGTGATACCCGTACTGTGGCGGGTCCTGTTGGGGGGCAATTTTACTCTTCATCAACCTGAAGAGCAAGTACGATTTGTTCCATCTATTTTGTAATAGATGATGCCGGCAGCATGATGTAGCTCCGTAGCAAGGCAAATGGATAAGTCTTTTGATCTAACGCTACGCATGTCCCGTTCTTTTCCATTTAAGCACCCTGGTAAATAATCGTCCCATTCAAACACGTTAAAACGCTTTTTCCCTCTCTTTCATGTCTTTCCTACACGATCTGGAATAGTTTTGTGATAACCATCCCGATTGCTAATCAATAAAAGTTTAATATGTTGATTATTTTTTAGATCGGCTTGAACGGTCTGTGGTTTTAATGTGGCCGAGCCCGGAACTACCGAAGTACCCGGGCATTCGGCAGAGGAATAAGGGAATTGGAAAATAACGTGCTGTTGATATGTTGTCAACGTGTTCAGGCATAATTAGTGATGTTATGACAATACTACAACGAAACTCATTAAAAATGCTTTTGGCATTTTGGAACAAGCAGTTGTAATGTAGACATGAATACGATCCGCCAAAAGCACCCACAATAGACCGCTATTAAGATGAGTTCCTGCGTTCTTTTAGCAAGGTAGCCAAATTCGGAAGCATATATACGTTATATGCATTGGTATAACATATGGCTCCCATTGTAAAGGTTCCGCCCTTATTGATTAGTAGGGAACACGGGTTAGTTTTTAGTGTTAGGTTGGACTTAGATAGGGTTTAAAATAGGATGACGGATTGGGCTAGGGTTATGGATTAGTTTTAGGGATAGGGTACGCTAGTGCCTACAAACCAGGATTAGACCATGTGTTATTTTTTACTTGACAAATTGGGGGGTTTATATTTTTTCTGATGATGGAGTCCATGTTAATTTATTTCTTCAGTAAACCACGCACCTATCAGGACATTTTTTTAATAACATACCAGCAGGAAATCAATGTACCTAATGTCAGTATAGGGTATTTAACTATTAACATTGGGGGTTATGTCTTCCAAACACATCTTTCATAACTTTTTCGTTCCCCTCCCGGTGTAAATAATGAACGTGGGGGCTAACTTTAGCCTGTCGTAGGAGCTGATCACTGAATACTTATTTCGTGTCATCCTGTGTTCGTACAGCCAATTGACAAAAGAATTTGTTACATCCAACAGCCGCACGCTGTAATAAGAATCCCTCTGTGCTGAACTACTGGACTAACCCATTGTTTCGGAAAGTACCCCCTGCCGTACGGGTACAGGGTATGTTGTAGCCCGCATTTTCGGCATGAATTCTTGTCGAAACACCGGGCGGTTACCCTGCCGTACGGCAAGGACCTCTGCCGAAACAACCTGGTATTATTTCGGCGCAGCAATGGTGTATTAGCGGTGGTCCTCTTGAAGGGGAACTAGCTTTTGATAAGCAAATGGCCGATTCTCCCTACCTAATAATAGTAATAATATTATTTGAGTTACTCATTAAAAGCATTAGGCAAAAGTAACTCAGGACAGAAAAAATGGGCTAACACGCCCAAACACATGATGTTGGATTTCTTTCCTGTGCAAATAAAGATATACATGCATACGCAAATATAGCATAAAATACATTGGCAGATCATAAGAAAGCGGATAAAACATCAGTTTAATAAGAAATGGCTGCTATCATAATATTTATTGATATAAAGAATCAGCCTTACGGATATCAACAGGAACACTTTTTCCCATAGTCTAGGGAAGGCACACATCAGAATTGAGAAAGAATTAGTCCTGCCGTGCACGCCAGTGTCAGAAATCTATTTCCATTCACCACACTTCGACGAAAGAACCATTAAAGAGGTTGGACCCATGCCGTTGAGAAGTCGGAAGCAAAATTGCAGCATTTGAAAGTTGAACAAGTCATCAACTTTCAACGGCCAAATCAACAACCTATCAAGATACGTAACCCGTTGACCATGATCAGACCAAGACCTGTTCCTGTACATTGCACACGAGTTAGTTTCCTTTGAAATTTCTCCAGCCTTTTGACTAAAGGAAATATTAAATGGAGCCCAAACAACAGCAGTAAACAGATGGGAATGACAAGAGCTTTGTATACGTGCAATAAAGCAGAGAGTGCATATTCCTTAGTACAATCTGAAGATAAAACCAACAAGACGTGAGATTTTAATGCACGTGGAATCACTAGCGAAGAACAGCAAGATTGGAAGAAACGTAACGCCAAGTAGTTTAAATCATCAACGACCTGTAGCGTTTCACCACCCAAGAGTATCTAATTTGGCACACCATCATTAGATCCTAAAGAAATCAGTAACAGCACAATTTAGAGGCATTAGTGGAAGCTTGTTCTTGACTGTCCAAGCGTACAGTTTATCAAGATCATTTTGAAGTTCTGACCGATCACCGAGATTCCGAACAGGTCTCACCATGTATGATCGCCAGCAAATTGAAATATTGGGCGAATGACAGACCAATGTTGATATCCGAAAATACAACTAAAAGAAGAAGAACAGGACCCCGCACTGACCCTTGTGGAACTCCAGAATTGACAATAGTCCAATCAGAGAATTCACCTTTGTAAATCACACTCTGCTGCCTTTCCTTGAGAAAATTCTGATCCAGTATCGAGAGATCCTCGAATACCACAAGCATGAGTTTCTTGATAGTATATATTGGTCCACTTTATCAAAGCAGACTAAAATCAAGAACACACAGTGTCAAAACCAGTTGACAAGTCCACTCCCATCAGGGCTTCACCAATAATATGACAGAATTTAGACCACACTTGGCTTCACAATTTTCTTTCTGCCTTGTCAAAGCAATTGATTTTCATTCAAGGATATTATTTCCTCCTCAATATATACATTAATCGGGTAACAACAAGTTTTCTCCAGATTTTACACAGACAAGATGCAAAGACACAAGGACTGTAACTTGAGGGAGCATCTTCGTTGCTTGCATAACTTTTATAGATAGAGAACATTGAATTAATTTCCAAGACTTCGGAATATCACCCTAGATTAGCCTGCAATTGAATATCACATACGAATGGGGAAGTTCACAACACTACATGAATTTAAGAAAATGGGTAGAATTCCATCATGACCGAGAGATTGTATGGTCTCTAGAGCTTTGAGAACCTTGAGCACTTCTTCAACAGTAACTGGAGACAAACAAAGGAGAACCACCCTTGGTGATTGGAGATCTGACAACGAAGAAAGGTCAAGGGGATTATTCGTCATCACCAAAGTTAAGAGAAAACTGCTTATTAAAAGCATTTGCAATATCCCTTACTATCTGTGATTCTCATGATTATCAACCTTTAAAGACATCTGAGGAGAATCTTTACGGGCCGCTTTATATAGGCCCAGAATTTCTTATGGGAGATGTTTGGAAGCCTGCTGAGAAACATGGAAGAATAATCACGATGACTTTACGAACAACAGTTGCAGTAAATCTATCTATAACATATCGTTGTGCCGAAACACCCGGGTGCGGAAGTTCCCTCCTATCAGAATTGCCGAAGTACCGGGGCAATCGGCAGAGGAGAAGGGAAGTGGAAAATAACGTGCTGTTGATGTGTAGAGCACGTGTTTACGCATTTTTTGTGTTTGTATGGACATCTACAAATGAAAACTCATAAAAATCACAGACTTTTTGCCAGTTAGGAACCAGCATGTATGCAATACTATACGTAAATACGATCTTGTAACGCCAAAACCACCCACATAGACCCCATGCAAGAAGAATGCCCGCGTTCGTTTAGCAAGGTAGCCAAATTCGGAAACAATGGCAACTTTATATGCATTGATATACCTATGGCTCCCATTGTAAAGGTCCCCTTTTATTGATTAGGAGGGCTATTAGCCTGTTGCAACACGGTTAGGTTCAGGGTTGGGGTTATCGGGCCCTAATCATTACAAACTTTTTACCGTGCCCGGGACATATTATGCATTGTATGCTTACAATATAAACGTATGGTGGTTTGAACAAAGGTACTTGTTGTTTGGAAGTTTGGGACAAATAAGGTATACGAAAGCTAAGAATCTAAGAAATCCATCAGTCTAGTTTATATTTATGAACGGAATTCCTCAACGACAATACCAAGGACTGAAACTAGATAAAAATCTGTCAATGGATATCGCCATTGCGTTTTTGATTAGGATTAGCATGTTAGAATACTGGACAGGTGCCTATGTAAAAGTGACGTGTTACTAATGAATTTGGCATGTTTAGAAACGCTAAGGAATCATACTTTAACATAAGCTGTTTTCTTGTTAGTTTATGTCACGGGGCAAATTTGAGCTGAGGAAATCACTATGTATTACAAATCCATATACCCGAAAATGTGCTTTCTTGCGTGCCTCTCACACTTGGGAACGGTCAGGGCAACTGGATCAAAGTGGACGGTGTGGCGTGTTTTTTGCGTTTCATTCAGGGCCAACTGCTCCTGAATGTAGGTGTATATTCCAGTCACTTGTAGGACACATTTCCCCTTAAATATCTCAGTCGGTGTGGGAAATATAGATTCAGGCCAGCTCATGCGCACGCACGCAGCAAACACATACACACACACGCACGCACGCACATACACACACAGACGCACATACAGAGCGCACACAATAGACGCACATACAAACGTAACAAACGTACACACTAACACACTCGCACATACAGACATAAATTCACACACACACACACACAATCACACACGCTCTCCACACGGACACCAACAAAACGGACATACGAACTAAACAAACGCTCCCAATCACGCACAAACACAATCGCACACGTACGCGTACATAACAACACGCACGCAAACTCACACTTGCACAATCACAGGCACATACACAATCACACACGCGCGTACAACCATACACAAAAGCACACACAATCAGTCGCACATACAGATATACACACACGCACATGTAAGTCCCAGTCGGTGTGGGACACGTTTTCTAGATTTCGGTCAGTTCATCATTCACACGATCCACTGGGGCACGCACGATCGCGCGTGCACATTACACACCCACACACCACACAATCCCCCACGCAAATTAAACATACATACATACAAACACACACGCACAACCACGTGCCGCAGGACACAAACACATGTGCAAACATGCACATACAAGCAAGGACAGACATAAGCACACTGCACATAAAAATACAAAACCCGCGCATACAAACCCACTGAATGCAGACATTTCCACACCTATACACAAGCAAATGCAAGCAATTATCACGCACACGCATACAGGACCATAAACAACAATCAAACACGCACAAACACACACACATTCACAACAACGCGCACAAATACACGTGTTACACAGGCAACCTCAAGCGCACAACACGCAACATGCAAGCAATCTACACAGCACCTCCAGACATAAACGCCATACGCACACACACTAAACATGCACATAAAACCCACAAGCATGCAGACCACAATGTGCACAGATGCACATGAAATTTCACACACGCACCTACAGACATGAATTTCATCACACCGCACCTACAGAAATAAACACACTTATAGTCACACGCGCACACACTCGCACGTACACACACACAGGAAAACAAGCACACATTACAAACGGCACGTGCAAAGGGAGACGACACGGGTACAGAAACGCACATACAAAGCAATTTCTCACACACGCACCTACAGCCATGAACACACACACACAATCACACCCGCACAGAAGACATAAACCACAATCACACACGCACCTAACAGACATAAACCAGTCACACACGCACCTACAGACATAAACCAATCACACAGGCAACCTACAGACATAAACGCACACACGGACACAAAAACCCACATGCACGCAGACACCCGCACGTGCACAGAATGCACATAACATCTCACACGCACCATACAAGAGCACGGCACGGCGACAACCACAGTAAACAGCAACGAACATGCAGCAATATCACACACGCAATGCAAGGCAATCTCACACACGCAACCTACAGACATGAACTCACACACGCACACAATCACACACGCACCCTACAGACAAAAGAAAAAAAAAAAAACAATCACACACGCACAAAACACACACCACATCCGCACGCACAAAACGGGCACGTAGCAAACACATGCGCCACGCATCATGCAAGCAATCGTAACACACGAACAGGACATGCACGCAGACAACCACAGCGCAAAGCCGTACATACAAGCAATCTCAACACCGCACCTACAGGACACACACAAACCCCACGCACAAAAACACGTACATACAAACAGACATAAACCCATAAACTCCCCACACACTCACAATCCCACGCACCAATCTGCCACACGCCACAATCTGCACACCTAAAGACATAACACATACACTCCCCCCCACCACACTCCCAATCACACACGCAACACACACAACTACGCGCACGTGAAAACACACACAAACATACACAAACAATCGCACGCACATAAATACACACCTAACAAACCCCTCGGTGTTTTGACAAGCTTTCCTAGATTGAGGGCAGCTCATCCACACTCTACAACAAAAGCACACACACACATGACATGTGATGACGAGGAGTGCATCCGACACAAGGCACAGGCAAACGCACAATGGGCAAACACGCAAAACCAACTCGTGTTCCACGCACCAACCCTGACACACATCCCTCACGCGGCGCCACAACTCTCTCGCACACACGTCAGGCGGCGGCTAGCACTACCTGGTTTAGGGTTAACGTTGTGTTGTAAAAAGAATTAATTATTTAGGAGTGGGTAGGGTTAGAATTTTGATGGGTCCCGTGTGTTAATGAGGCTTGTGGGTTACTGAGGTTAAGAAATAGCTTCGGCTATTCTGATTAAAAAACGCATGTAGGGTTTGGGTCAGAGGTAGGGCTCACGTGTAATTGTATTGGGTTTATAAACAGAATGCATATAAACATGAAAATGCGAAAATGTTCGCCGGATCTTTATTTGCCCAAGCCCATGTGTCCAATTTGCAATAAAAGAATATTTTGTTACTTTAGCTGACCGGATTTTTTGATCATAGAGTGCGTGTTAAAACTTACAAACAATACAAGGCCAATATGTTTGCCAATACTCAGTACACGTTCACTGGTCATAAATGCATACTTATCACGTGCAATGGATGAAGGACCAGTGCTTTGGCCTCTGGCATCATTAAAGGTGCAACGAGAGATTTCACATATCATGTGCCGCTAAAATTGAAAGTACCGATTTTTTGCCCTGATGTAAAGCTTTCCATCAATATATCGCCATTGTCAAAGATTTGCTGTAGAAAATGTGTCTTTTGGTACAAAATTTGTTTGCAATTTGTAATTTCGTATAGGAGGCAATACGAAATTCAAGCCTATTTTTATAATGGAAATATTAGCGAAATCAATAGTACCCCTACCCGCTTTTCTCTATTTTAAGACATTTCTGTTAGTTCAAAAACACAAGGTTAGGAATCTAGTGAGAGTCAATCTATAATGAAATTAACTATTATGCAGGACACGATATTTAGGTGTCTCAATCTCTCGTGCACCTTTAATCTCAATCAGAAAACCAAGGGTCATTTTAGCACACACAATCGCATAATAAAGAAAAGGCAACTAGCCGAATTGCACCATGGCATTGGCCGAAGACAATACTCCGAAAGTTTTTCCCAAAACACACTGTACTTTGACCGATGCTATGGTGCTTTCTGGCACACTTAAATCGTCTGGCAGAATGTATACAGAGCGCCAAAAAACATGCTAATGATATCGCAGGCGATATGTAGCTCATTAAAAAGATTGTCTATTCGAACAATGTGGTGATTCCGTATTTCATCAATCTCGTGAGAGCTCATACGAGGCGTGCACCCCCCGCCCTATTTTTACATCAAATTATTTTTTTCTTTTTTTCTCAAGTTAACATATATTGTAATCGGCACACTCTCAGCTACATGTTGACGCCGAAAAAATTTGAAATTTCGCAATCAATAAACTATAAGAGCCGATATGACATTATGAAGAACAGCGTGAAGGAAATATATTACTTTGAGTGAGAGGTTTTATCACCATATATTTTTAACCGGAACTATTTAGCATGGTCGCAAGCGCCCCTCCTCACTCGCAACTAATGAGCACGGTGGCCAAGCGTGGACAGTTTCATGCGTTGTTGAAGGACTTCATGTTTGGATATTCCCAGCAGGCATGTAGGACGTACGTTTTCTTGATTTAGTTAAAGCCAGTGTGCAATTCTCTTAAGTAGCCTGGGCCTAAGCACGAAAAATGGCCTAAGTGCGCGAACAACATCTCTAAGTGGCCTTTTCTCAAAATGTTATATGGACCAAAAATTGAATTTCAATTTTGACCAGTGAAATCCTATCAGAAGGTATGATATTAAACTTTTTTTTTTTAAATGCATTAAGTAAGCTTGGGCTGTGTTTCGCTTATGTGGTTTCTTTTTATTCTGAAGAGGTAAGCTCTCTGTTTTTAATTGGGTGCTACGTAATTTTTGAGTGTTTTTTAACACCATCTTACACTTAAAAAAACAAGTTGAGGATACCATCCTTGTGTCTACCTGGAGAACTTAAGTAGTTTTTAAATTTCAAAGTCTGCTGATAGCTTTTACCACTTAGAGCGCCATTCTATCATATGACATCCATTACAACATTATACCGTGCCCGGGGAACATATTATGCATTGTTATGCTTTAAAATCTAAGTAGGGGTGGTTTGGAGCAAAGGTTAACCTATTGGTTTTGGAGATGTTTTGTGGACAAATAAGGTATCATACGGAAAAGCTAAGGATCTAAGAAATCCATCAGTCTCGTTTTATTATGACGAATTCCTCAACGAACAATATCAAGGAATGTGAAACTAGATAAAAACCTGTCAATGGATATCGCCATTGCTTTTTGATTAGGATTACAGTTTGTTAAAATTAATGGACAGGGAACCTATGTTAAAATGACGTGTGACTAAAGAATTTGGCATGTTAAGAAAGCTAAGGAATCAGACTCTAACATAAGCTGTTATCTTGTGAGGTTTAATGTCACGGCAAATATGAGCTGAGGAAATCAATAGTGTATACAAAAATCGCTATATACCCGAAAATGTGCTTCTGCGTGCTCTCTCACACTTGTATGGAGAGTCCTGCAATAGTTGTAATGAGGACACAAGCGGGCTAGGGGCCGACCAGGTACAACCCTATACTTACGTGTAAATAGAAGTTTAACCAACTCTGAAGTTTCAATGCAATCTCTAAGTCCCAACATAATGATTAAAATACAAGTCAGAAGTGGGAATCGAACGTACGACCTTTTGATTACAAGCCGAACGACTATGACACACGCCACGAAACTCCAGCCGGCAGAAAAGAAAATCGTTTTTGTAATACTTAAATAAAAACATAACGGAATAAAGCGCACACATCCCATCATCTTCGGATTGACGAGGTACCTGGTCGGACCCTACCGCTTCTCTAGAACACCCCGTATATGACTAGGTGAAGAATTAGGGTTAGGAATTAGGTTAGGCTAGGGTTTGTATGGGTCCGGGGCGTACAAACATTGGGTAGTGTGATTTTTCTACTTGACACATAGGGGGTTATGTGATTTTTTTTGTCTGTTGGGGGGGTCCATGTTAAATTTATTATCCAGTAACCAAGCACCTATCTGCAAATCGGTGTGTGGGAGGGTGTCTGGGTTCCATTAATCGGGCTCAACCATGTCGCAAAATAGTTTTACTTCTTGTACACGCCAATTATAAAGATAGGACAGTACTGCATTAAGGGCTGATTTGTGTGAAGCTTTTCAATATTTCCTTTCAATGGTGATATTAATACCCAAGTTGATTTTATATTCAGGGATGCCAAGAATTGTTCTGATGATCATGTCCCAGGAGCATCATTCACATGTTGTAAGGAGCAAACCCTCAATCGGTATACTAAAGATGGTCTCCTGCGGGACGGACCGTCGCAAAAATTGAAAGGAAATGGGGGGAAAAGTGGTAGTTTATGAAAATCGTCAAAATTACCTCAATCAAATCCATCATTTAACAATGATCGGCCATGAGAAAATATAAGATTACAGTGCCAAACTAAAATCAGCTGATACAAAGACTGTTTTTAAGACATTGGAATACATTGATGAATCGTTCTGTCTCCTCTGTGCCTTCTGCGACTCTATGAAATGCTAAGCAATCGCTTCAGTAATTACTTCAAAGAGAAGAAAGAATTGTCACTATCGACAGAATATTGGATTTTCAGCAACCAAAATGATGTCGCTAACAAAGCTAACCATTAACACCCACCAATGGTGATAATGTCCATCACCTGATCTGACTCAATTTTCACTTTAGTTAGTGAGGATGATCTGTTGCCAAACTTGTTGGGAGAAATAGCCCAATTAAATCATGATGGGGATAGACCCATTACCACTTGGCGTGTTAAAGAGACACATAGACTATATTCATGGCTTGCCTGTGTTAGTTCCATTGTGGAATACATCTTTGTCTACTGGATTATTTCCTCCTTTTAAAAGAAGCTATCGTCACTCCTTTCCTAAAGAAACAAGGCAGGGATTTGTTAACCAATATTAAGAAACACCTGTGTCAAACACAGCCTTTCTGTCTAACTTATGAAAATTGCTCGTGTAGTGTAAATAATAATGTTGGTAATTAAAACCTGACCCAACTGTATCAGTCTGCCTACGGCCAGGCCACAGCACCGGAGACAGCCTTGCTGAAGGTCAAGAGTGACCATTTTGAATTCCTATTTGAATAAGAAACAGGCGTCGTGTCTGGTGTTGGCTTGACCTGTCGGCAGCTTTTGACACCATTGATCATGAGTTCTTTTAAACAGGTTGACTAGGTTGTTGGTATTCGTGGTAATGTTCGCGAATGGTTTAATTCATACTGAGTAACGGCACAACAGGGTAAAAGTTGCTGGGGAACTTTCTGATGCAAAACGCTAAACTTTGGCTCCCAAAAAGGTTTGTTATCGGACCACAGTCATTCTCCTTTTACCACTCATCCCCATTGCCGGACGTCATTAAATGGAGATAAGAAAGTGAATACCACTTCTACGCTAGACATCACAACTGTAACATTTCATCCAGTCCCCCCGTGTAATTAAAATTTGAAACGGACAATTGCCCTCTGCACTCTTACTAAAATGTATCACAGATATCAAATTTTGGATGGACACAAACCATTGCTCGGTAAATAAATGAAACAAAACTGAAGGTTTTTTGTCATTTCCAGTCCTCGATTTGAACATTCTTTATCAGAGGTGAAGCTAGCCATTGGTTCTGACATTATTGTTCCATCTTTACCATTAAGAAACATGGTGTTGTGTGAGACAACGCTATCTATGTCAAATCAAGTCTCATCCATGGGCAGTTCAATAAACGTCACCTTTCGCAAACTTGGCACGCATCCGTATGTTTTCTAGAATCCATCTGCTTGTCAGACGCAGTCCGAGCATAGTAACATCAAGGTTTGATTATGCCAACTTCTCTATATGGAATTACATCGAAAGACTTGTTAATAAACTTCAACGGTCTTCAGGAAACCGTGCGCCAAACTCATCTTTAAGGCAAAAAAAATATGACAATTGCCACGCCTCTTCTTCGAGAACGTCACTGGTTACCATAACCTAGTCGCATCCCATTCAAATTTGACTAGTGTTTTACACATGTTTCTGGAATCCAACAAAAGTCCACCATCTTAAATCACTAAACTCATTCAGCCTTACATCCCCAGCAGAAGTGGTTTACGCTCGGCCTCAGGACACCAGGCTTCTTGTTGTTCCCACACCCGTACTCAACTGGTAGTAAGGCTTCTATTTTTGCTGGACCATCTCTCGGGGACAAATTCCTCACCATATCGTAAGGCTCAACACTAGCAAAATTTCCGGTTCTCTTTAAAGGCTCACTTATTTGATCATGATTTGTTTCGTTTTATGATTTGTTCTTTATTTCTGTTGTCTCAAGCGCTGTGATACTTGTGTTTGTCTTTGTAGAGCGCTTTATAAGTCCCCTGCATAGTCTCGTATAGTTATAGTATAGTTAGTATGTTATGCAATAGGGCTATAGGGAAGCAGATCTCAAGTCAAAACGCACTAACGAAAGGTTGAGTACATATAGGATGTTTAAGGTGACACCCAAGTTTTTTACAAGGTTTTACACTTACATTTAAAACAATAGGACTTCTGATTAACATAAAAGTTGCAGATATTTTAAAAATTCGTAGTGGAGAAAATCTGCTCTAACTAAGACGGACGAATTTCAACAGCGACCTTGTTGCCTTTTGTAGCAATATTCACGAAAATCAACAAGACATACCTTTTATTTGCAAATCGATCCTCTTGGTGAAAATTTGCCTAATATTTATTCCTGAATTTATCGATTTTTCTAGAAATTTCCTCGCATTTTTCCTCATAAAACGTAATTAAATGGTCTTTATGTACTTTGCACAACCCTTAATTTCTAAACTATGATCCTAAATTGCCTTCAGTTCAAGTTTAAACTCACTGCGATTAATATTTGTGGGAAAATTACCAAATCAAAACGCCAGTCCAAATCCCTGATTCAACGCGCTGCATTGGGATGCGGCAATGGTAATTGATGCAAAAGTTACCGGGGTTTAAGCCACCACCACCATTGGGATATCAGAGATGGTCACGTCTCTAGTGAGTTCGTAGACCAATGGCCAGACCCAATAATGCTCGAATCGAATATCGTGGATGCACGTGCTGCATCAGGTTGAAGGATAATCATTTATTTTAGGTAGAACGTCAATCCTCGCAATAACATATTAATTAAGATGCTCAGTATGAAACTATATTCTTGTAATACCGTCAATTTACTTTTTTTAATTTACAGTTATTTTTTCAGACACATCACTTATTCCTATATGTTAGTAGTTTTCTATAGCGTGGTTTGTGGCCGGTCATTTGAAAAAAAATAGCTTCTCCGTTCGCAATTTAAGAGCTACTAACATGTTATAATCTATTTCATCTATTTCTCCATTTTGAAATTACTAGGAATTAACTTTTCCTAGAAAAAAATCAGTTCGGAAAGAGAACTTGTAGATAATTTTTCACGTTGGTAGATATTAATTTTAGTTTAAACGCAAAATACACTGCAAAAAAATGACAGCATATTTAAGTAAGAGGAAAATCTGTACAATGAAAAAAAATTACTGTATTGAAAAAAGGAAAATAGTGTAATTTTGTCCAATTCCCCCAGAAGATGTTTTTTAAGTGGATCTCTTCAAAAATCCATAAAAAGACGAGTTTCATTCAATTTCGCCCTATCTTTGTACAGCGCACTGTAATTGGATCACAAATATTTACAACAAACCGTATAAAACGCGCGCCGTAAAAACTGGTTGACAGTTGTGGATAGCCTTTAAGTTTTTCGTCAAATGCAAATGTTGGGTTTAATTGGTCCGTGAATGATTGGCTGACGTAATGATCATAAGATGTTGGTCCTCATATTAAACTGTGATATAGAATCCATTAGAGGCAGGAGGAGAATATCATGGTCCTTATTTAGTGGTTTCGTGTCATTCCGACTACATCTAGATGGACACATTATATTATTATGGACCCTCTACATCAACGCAAGGTATTTAATGGTGTCAAATTGTGGTGTCAACTTTTTCAATAGGGGCCACTTTAAGTTGTACAGGGTCAACTTTAATTACTCCAATCATTTGAAATGTATGTCATATGTCCGTCTAGTCAGCAAGATTCCAAAATGTATAGTTGTACCTCTATTACCATTGGTTTTGGAGTTATGGGAAATGTCTAAAAGTGCAAAAAAGGTCAAACCCCATTTGTACAGGTGTCAACATTGAAATTTCCTACTCTGTTTGTATTTTAAGCTTGCAAATTTGCCTGAGGATGAGGACTTCCCAAAAAAGTCTAGTTTTGATTATGTTAATGTTTTACCTTACCGAGATTAAGGTCAAAGAGGGTCAATGCCAATTGATTATGTTTCCCCAGGACCTATTTTGTCACAATTGCGTGATAACTTTGCACTGCAGATGCTACAACTATTCCGTATTTGACACATTAAGCTAGATGAAACATTTGTTTCAGTTTTTACCAAAATTTGGAGCAACTTCTGATTTGACCCCTGTCAAATGGAAATTGACCTTTTTTGCACTTGGATCCATTTTAACCCAATACTCTAAAACCAATGGTCATAAGATCGGTACACACTATAACTGTTTTGTAATCCGTATACAAGACCGGACCATATGGCCAGACATTTCACGCGATTGGATTAATTTAAAAAGTGTGACCCCTGGTAAACTTAATTGGCCCTATGGAAAAAGTGCAACCAAAATTTGACACCACTAACTATCGTGCATTATGTAGAGGGTCCCTACTAACTCCCAAAGTTGTCAAAGTTGAGATGTCGTGGATGGACGATGATGTTTGACCCAAGTCCTTTGCCGTCGCGCTACATGTTACCAGTGTAGGTTTTAAGTCAGTGTATCTAGTCCTCCACTATTCACACTCTCTTAGGAACTCGGCCAAATATAACATTTTACGTAGTTTGAATTTAATATATACTGTACGTTTGCAGGTATTGTTAGCAGAATTGCTGACATAAAATACTTGTAAATTGACGATATTTTTACCGTGTTAGTTAAGGACTGAAGCTATTTAAGTGAAGTCTTACTTCTTGTTTGTTTTCGTTGCTTTTTCTTTCGTAATTATTTCCTCTTTTAAATGTTTTCCTTTTCATCATTAACTAAATTAAACCATTTATCAATCTCTCATTGCACCTTAAAATAGAAACCTAACGCAACTCCCATATACACTTAAAATCAGATTAGCCAGCGGTAGCTCACTCAAATAATTTGTCCACTTTTGACACAATTTAATCAAATTTAATTAAAATTTTGATGAATTTTTGCTACTCAATAATTAGTTTTTGAATATACACCTATTAATTAAATTGAGTTTTTCTCCTCCCTTTTTAATTTCAACATTTTCGAGAGCCATAGAGTACTCTTTGCCGTAAAGGTGTGACGAAATATTTCACATATCAGGTGTCGTTAGAAATATAAATCACTGATTTTCGTTTTGTAACCATGTAAATTTAATATCCCCAATAATAATCCCCTTATGACAGGATTACGCCTTTAATTCTTGAGTACAAACATTGTGAATGTGGAATTTTATGGCGCAATACGGAATTCGACCTATGTTATATATTGGCTACTGAGCGTTTTTCAATCCAGAGGGGGAAATTTCCAAGTCGTCCCGCCATAAGGGGACACAATTTTGTAAGTCGTCTCTGGTGATTTGCTCCCATTAAGTCTGAATTGGACAAAAGGCGAGCGTAGACCGCGGAAAAATATTGCAAACTTAACTTTAATTATAATAAGCAATTTTAACCTATTTTGACCCATATCATCCCGCTTTTCGAGCCAGAGAGGCAACTTGCTCCCCCCGCCCCTTCCCCCCGGTCGGTACGCCACTGATGTATATTTTTTAAAATATGCAAATCAAAATGATGAGACGGTCCTCACATGGAGAACCGTCAAACGTCATAAAGCGGTTTTTTAATTAATAATGTTATAAAATCATTAATATCGTTCACCGAATCATATTGGCTAGAAACTACATACAGTGTGTACGTGGCCTGCTTTATTAACCCGTATCACGAAATCATCGGAGGAGATAAAGATCTCGATTCTCCGATTGAAAATGACTAGTATAGGTTTTCCCCGTTAGTTTAAAACTTTTTCTTTAAATTTCATATCTCGTTCAGTTTTTTTCGTCTCATGAACACCGAAATGTGCATTAGTTAAAAGCAATTTCGTCGTGATCAATTCTTTTAAGCTGTGATCAATAAATTTACTGAGTTTCAATGCAATTTCGTTAAGACCAATTTAATTTCGTCGTATCCATGGTGGACCATACACAAACAAGCACGAAAAAGACGTTGTTTAGTTGCAATTCACGAGGAACTACTATTTGTGCCCCAATAATTATTAAAAATAAAAAACGAATTATCATCGGTGTGACATTTCAAGGTTGCACATTTAAGAGAAAACTGTACAAAATCTCTGAATAAACCGTTAAAAATTCAACCAGGTAATTCGATGCTTCATATGCATAAAAAAAAAACAACTCTCGGCTTCAGCCAATCACGAGCCTTGTATTCATAACAAGTACCAAACTATTCGACCAACGCCCAATTCGGCCAGCCCATTCGGCCACAAGACAAAGACGATTCGAAAGACCCTCTGCATTCAAACCTCTTGACGCTTCCTCCTACCGTTACTTGTTATTATTTAATAATTAAAGTTAATACTCACCTATAATAGCAATAAAAGGAAATGAGTAGATAAAATAAGTAACGCTAGACGCTAGGATGGGACAACCAGCTACATAATGCCCCCCAATCAAGAACAAAATCTGCACTGATACTGCTGTGCGTCAAACAAAATCTACTAAATTGGCCTGACATTCTGCTTTACTTTCCAACTCAAAAATGGATTTATTGGGTTTTGAGACTGCTTAAATTTCAAGGTCAACGTTGACCGCAATAGTACAAACAACTAATTTAGTGCAACTTGGGTCAATATAGAAAAAAAATATTTTTGTTTTGCAGGAAAGTAGAGAACATTTTCAATTTCATAATTTTAATCTACCATGACAATTATTTATGAAGCAGTTGCAAGTATTATGACAAAGTCTATCAATTAGTACTCAAATGAGCTAATTCTTTTTTTTTGCATATTTTTGACACATTTTAACTGGGATAAAAGAATAATCATTATAATTACTCAAATGCTAAAATTACACACGCTATTTTATTAAATATTTATTTTAAGACCAAAACATAAGCTAAGGCAATTGCTGTTTATAACGTGTATAGAATGTGAACTTTTTCGTTATACAAGCACAAAAAGCACAAAAAACAGTCTCATAGATGCTAAATGTTCTCTTAACCCCGTTGATATTTGTTTAAATCGGCGATGTCGCTAGGCTATGTCATTTACATTAATATCGCACCATCTTTTATATCCTATGTTTTTCTAATGTATAATGTGCATTGACCCAAGGTTAGAGAGGGCATATATTTTTTTAACTTACACCATATGAAGGGTCATATGGCCAACACAATCAAGATTGTTTCCAGTATTCCAAAATCAAATGCCTTTTTATCTTTAAAGGTTTTCCCCCAGAAATAGCTTCAAATAATAAAATTGGCAAGTCAAAGCATTTGCAAATCATATTTTACTGTCACTTTATTAATGTATAAAGAATTATCGATTTGGATCATTTACATGTTTTTTTAATGAAAAAGTTTTTTTTAATTTGTCATGCAATTCTAAAAAGTGCAATTTTCGCAGTAAAATCAAATTTTAAAAAAAACGCGGTAAAATGGCTCAAAAAATTGCGAGCGGCCTATGGAAAAAGCTTTCAAATTTTTGATGGCCGGAACATGACATTTTATTTTTGTCAAAAATGCCTTTCGTAACGCCGCTTGCACAAATGCAATAACTTTAAACTAATTTAGTTTATAGTTGGTCCAATCCAGATCCAATTATTACATATAAGAAGAACTATGGCTGATTTTTTTTTTAATTATTGATCTTTGTTATTGTAAATAAGTACAAATATTCTTGTGGGTTCCCGGTGGTTTAAGTTTATTTTTTTCCCTGACCATGCCCATGGGTGGGGGGGGGGGGTTCTGGGTCCTGGACCCCAACCTTATTATCTCATTAACTCATCCTCGGATTCTTGGGTTTTTTTAATGTACGACAGGAAGCGAGAGTCTTGTAGAACGTTAAAATATTACCGAAATCTAATATTTTCAAGAAAAAAACTGCCTCAATTTTGTTTTGGTAGGTAGAAAAAGCTATACCCATTTTCTAAGGATTTTACTTGCAATAAATACTAGACCCAGTTTTCAAATTTTGTCATTTAGCAATGTTTTATGAGTCAGTTTTCATTTCAAAAATTGAACTCATGTATGATGATTCCTCATAAAAAAAAAACCCTTCTAAGGTTATCACAGGAAGAAAAACCGACATGTGTACTTGATTTCTTACTAAATATTGTTTGTTGGTTTTCTGTGGCATAAACTATAGGTTATTTCTGACAGTGGGCAAAACGCGCAAGGCAATTTCAGTGGAAGGTAGGACAAGAAAAATATAACTTGACTCCCCAGGAAAAAGAGTCCCATGGAGCTAGATGTGTGCGGCAAATAATCTGAATAAAATGCATTTTAGCAGCTGGAACATTTTTGTGGCAGTTTCATATTCCTTCTTTGGACAACTGTTGGGCACTATAATTTTGTGTTCAGAGGGTGTAAATCCGAGATGCCAACTCTCCCGTTTTCTGCGTAGACCCCGGTTTTGCCCAGCAATCCGCCATTTTGTATATTTAAGGAACTTAAAATAAGTAATAGAGAACAATAAGTTAAGGAAAGAGTACCTATCTTTCCATGATAAAAAACATAGATTTTGAAACTTTTCAATTTATAATAAAGCCTGTTAAACTGATTTCCGACATCGTTGTTCTTCCCCGACTTTCGGATAGTTCACTCACATTATATTTTCATTTCCCATTTCACTGTTGTTATTTAGTTAGTTATTAAGTTAGTTAGTTTAGTTAGTTGTTAGTTTAGTATGCTAGTTCAAAAAAACCAAAGTTTTTAATCCGGTTTTGTCCCCGTCAACGGGGGTGGGCCGGATAAAGATAATTGACCGATGCCCTTCCTGACGCAATCCACAGTTTTGGGCGATTCTAAGTCCTTCGAGTAATTTTTAGGTACACTTTAATGCAACGGTGCAAAGGGATAAACCAACAAAAATGATTGTTTATGGCGTTTTGTTTTGAAGTTTTCAAGCTTTAAAATTATGCCTTGATCCTTTTCCATGTACTTTAAAAAAATACACTAGAACGGACTAGTTTATACAGACAGTTTCTTAAATTGGGGGGCTGTTCCGAGACGGCGAAGCTCTGTCCATTTTTCTGGAAAATCTGTATGTGAAAGGCTCAATCTCACATGAAAATACGGAGCCATATTTGCAAACAATTTTTGGGGAAAGGTCACTTTCTGTAAAATCTGAATCCCTGGCCCCTGGCTTACACAACACCCTTGCCAAATCCAACGTTCTGTACCTGGTGTTCTTTTAATCTTATTTTCGAGTTTAAACATTCTTGTGATCGGAAGATGTAAGACAATTCTCGCATATAAATAACGGTAATTTAAATTTCCTGTCCACAGCGGCATTCAAAACATTGACATGTTACAACAAACAAAGATTTATGCAACATCACATTCTCTGGTTACCAAGAAATATAATAAGGATTTGTTTTCAACTACTGCATGAAATAAACAACCCAGTATGGGGCGGAAGTCGGGAGATGGGGCAGTCCTGCCATCATTTTTCAGTTACGATACTCGCTATCATGTCATAAAGCCGTTCTTTCTGGCACAATCTGAATCCCAAATACCTCCAAATCTTAATTTTAGTCCAAAATCAGGTGCGTAGCTCCCCGTGAAGTGGCCAAGTGGAGATACCCCCCCAGCGACCCTATTCAGAGCTAAAAGTTGCGTGTAAAGTAATAAATGGTTTTTCAAAAAATTTATATTTCATTTGTGATACTAAATTAGCAATGTTTTTTTTAGTACCTTAAAATCCTAATTGATTTCACATATTCCCCGCCTTATCCTTATAGGCCTATTGGTCAGGATTTGTATTAACATTTAGCACGGAGCCGAAATTATTCACCTAAACCCCGCTCCTCTTCACCATGCCCAACCAAAATAAATCCGACTACACCATTTCCAAAGTTAAGAAAAACCATTTTAAAACCAACTGCAATGCCATAAATAAGCTTGTGATATTAATACGTTTTATGGTAGGCCTACTTTCCAGTTCCTAGCTTAAACATTGTCTCATTTTTACCCAACCTCACTTGGTTTAAACGAATAATCACATTTAACTTCTTTTGTTATTTAATCAACTAAAAGGTACAATCTTAACTAACTTAAGCTCATAAAGGCGTTTTCCTTGAATAAGATTATCATTTTTTCGGTAAACGACGCTATCCTTGGCCGCCCCCTCCCCCCTTGTATTACGTTCGTTGCGGTGCTCCTTTGAAAACGGGACTTTCTTATCGACAGGTAGTTGAATTCGACAATTCTCGTCTTTGATGTTGTTCATTAACGATCCCATTACGTCTAAATGTGCAACTTTTCACCAGGTTGTCAACACACCCCGGATATTTACAGGTATGTTATCTAGTTTCTACTACTGCCAACGGATCTTAGTTTCCCCTCTCATTGCACTGTTTTTTCTGAGTTTTATACCGTGCTTGTGTCATGGTCCATGGTCTTCATCAGAATTCACATCAATTACGTGTTTGGTCAATTTCACTTTTAAACACCCTCGGTAGCTAGTTCGTCTCGTGTGCAGTATGTATGGCCTGACTAAAATGTAGGCCTAACATCAGCAAAATTTATCATATTTTTTTCGGCCTTTTCCTTTGTTTATATCCAAGCACAAAATCCAGAGCAAGATTAGGAAAATAAAATAATAAAAGAATAAAAAAAATGATAACCAAAGAACAGATAAATGATGTGAACGAAAGTAACAAAAAATATGAAAAGGCAAAATGAGTGACAGAAAGAAAATAGTGAAGAAAGAAATTAATAGTAGATTATTATAATTTTGCTGATTGTTGTGGGCCGAACCTTAGCCACGGTCTATAACTACACCACAAAGAAACGAATATACTGAGTAATGTTAAATGAAATGAGCAAAGACGAAATTGGTTTTGTACATTCAGATGATGGGCCATGGTGAGACCAAATGCAATGATTTTGACGAAAATTATGAAATAAGTTAATGCCTATTGATCAAATGTTTAAATTATGTGATCACAGACGAAATCCTTATAAACAACCGCACATTTCCGTTTTCTTTTGGGACGAAACCCAATCTAACGAGGATATGAAATATAATGAAAAATGTTTAAACAGCTGGGAAAACCTCTACTAGTGTAATTATATAACCCAAGTTCACATAGAGTCCTTTCTCACCGTTAAAAATAAACTTGTAAAAAACATGCATTGACTGGCAGCTGCAAACTGTTAAAAATTTCCTAATTTTACCCGACTTACCTTTCAAACGACGGTAAACCCCACTATTCAATAATCTTCACGCTTTATTATCTATATCTACATAAATTAACAATTTGGAAGCAGAAATGTAAATAACTTGGCTAAGAAATAACACTACACATTTTGAAAAAAAGGTATATTTATACGCTGACCTTTTATATTTTCCGTTTACCTTATCGTCTTTTAATAACTTAACTTGTTTTTAATGTAAGAATAAACTAACTAACGAAAATTGTTTACCTATAAAATGGTTAAATAACGTCGTAATAACGTCCATTTAAAAATCAAATCTTTTCCCTATCATTTTTAAAAATAGTTTAAAAACTCTTTTCCTCCTTCCTCCTTTTGTATTATATTTAGTTTATATTTGAATAAAGTAGTACAACACAAAAGATCTATTTGATTTTCAGCATTTACTATAGTATGTTCATGTTATGTAGTTGTAAGGTTTAGGACTTGGAATCTTAAGGCCCAGTTCGAATCTAAGTACGGTCATGTATTTAAGTTTATTCAATAATGATGATTAAGTATTGGTGACATTAGATGTGTACATTACCTATAAAACAAATGTAAACACTGTTTTAAATCTTTCGGTAAAAACGACGCCATCCTGCCCGCCCCCTCCCCGGGGTATACGTTACGGTGCGGTGAGCTCCTTTGAAAACGGGATTTCTTATCGTCCAGGTAGTTGAATTCACATATCGTCTGTGGAGTTGTGCATTAAACGATCCCAACTTTACGCTAAAGGTGCAACTTTCACAATTGCAACACCCCGGGAGATTTACAGGTATGTTATTATAGTTTATAATTACTGCCAATGGATCTTAGTTCCCCTCTCAATGCACGTTTTTCTGAACGGTTATACCGTGCTTGTGTCACGGTCCATGGGTCATCATCAGACTTTCTCTTACAAAGGCAATTCGTGTTTGGTTCATTTCACTTTTAACACGGTAGCTGAGTTCGTCTCGTGTGCAGTATTATAGGCCATGACTAAAAGGTAGGCCTGTAACATCAGCAAAATTTATCATATTTTTTCGCCGTTCCTTTGTTTATATACCAAGCAAAAAGGAATACAGATCATAGGATTAGGAAAATAAAAGAATAAAGAAATAAAAAAAATGATACAAAAAGAAAGATAAATGATGTGAAAGAAAGTAAATAAAAAAAAAAGATGAAAAGGCAAAATGAAGTGAAAGAAAGGACAATAGGTGAAAGAAAAAGACGGTAAATAGGTAGATGATGATAAATTTTGATGATGTGGGGCCTAACTCTTAGCCACGGCTATACATACACCACAAGATACGAAATATACTGAGATAAATGTGAAATTTAATGACCAAAGACGAAATTGGTTTGTCATTCAGATGATGGGGCCATGGGTGCGACCAAAATGAAATTGATTTGACGAAGAAGTATGAAAAAATTAAAGTTAATGCGCTTGATCAAATGTTTAATATCATTGATCAAAGAAGCAAATCGTCTAAACAAACGCACATTTCCGTTTTCTGGGACGAAACCAACTTAACGAATATGAATATAATGAAAAAATGTTTTAAATACCTGGGAAAATATTACTAGTGTTGTAATTATAAAGTAAAACCCCAAGTTACAACATAGATCAGGCATCACGGTTAAAATAAAACTTGATAAAAAAACAGGCATTTGACTGGCAGCTGCCACTGTAAAAATGTTCCTAATTTTACCAGGACTTTACCTTTCAAACGACGGTAAACCCCACTTATTCAATAATATTTACGCTTTATTATCATATCTAACATAAAATTACAATTTGGAAGCAGAAAATGTAAAATTAAAAACAGTGGCTACAAAATAATACTACACATTTGAAAAAAAGGTAGTATTTATACGCTGACCGTTATGATATTTTTCAGTTACATTACGTTCTTTATAACTTTACTTGTTTTTTAATGTAAGAATACGAAACTACGATTAAATTGTTTTACCTATAAAAATGGGACATAACGTCACGTAAGTAATGTCATTAACAATGCAAAATCTATTTCCCTATCATTTTAAAAATAGTTTAACAACTCTTTTCCTCCTTTTGTATTATATTAGTTATAGTTGACATAAAGTAGTTACACACATACATATATATGTGATTTTAGCATTTACGATCAGTAACGTCATGTAGTGTAGTGGATAAGGTTCGGGACTTTGGAACTTAAGGCCCCAGGTTCGAACTCGTAAGGTATGATTAAGGTTATTCATATGGATGAGAAGTAATTGGTTACATTAGTGTGTACATTACCATATAAAACAAAGTGTATTAACGTTTTAAAATTTATTTCTTCACGTTTTCCCTTTGTTTATTGCCTTTTTTCTCAAATTGTTTCTCATTG
>JAMKCH010046201.1:0-15106 GCA_023653785.1 Ophioderma brevispina | reverse complement strand
CATGGTGCATGCTAGTCTTCGCGGGTCCAGTAGCTCGCAAAAGTTGGGGATACCACGACCCTAATTCATGATTGATGGTTAGGAGATATGATGATCTTCAAGCAGATGAGCTATAAGGTCTGAAGTGAGATGTTCCAGTTGAGAAAATGACGTTTTTTCATCTCGCCCATTGTGTACAGGAAAGAATGGGAGCAGTATTTAGTGGTGCGAAACCCTACCATGTCAAGGATGTATTTTCTTTTAAATGGCCATAAAATCATCAAGATTCAAATGTATATGGGCCATAGTATTGCACATCAGTTAAAGCAAAGAAATCAACTAATTTTACAGTAATAATAAAATTCACATTAATTAGTAAGTGTGATAACAAAGAGTTGTTAAGTCACCCTGTTACATGTTAGTATCATGCAACCTATGCAATACATGGGGTTTTTTACATTTATTTTTCGGAAACAATCTTAAAATGCTCTTTTCAATTTGTGGGCCCCAAGTGCATAAAATTCTTCTGAAGAAATTCCAAATTTCACAGCCTCCATTTTGTGATTGACAAATGGGCCAAAGCCAAATATGGTCATCACCAACCTAAAAATCCAGTATGAGAGTAAGTAAATTACACCCATGGCTACAAAGGGTACTAACCAAAGCCTATGAAACCAAAAAAAATTTTGCGATGATTACATGTACATGTTATGAAATAAAGGCAAACTTAAGATAAAAATGGTGCCCTCTTAGTGCGACGGAACGGAATTGTGAAAAAATTGATATATCTTAATACTAAAGAGATAAAAAATTCGTTTTTGCATTTTAATATTTCTTTGATAACACAAATCAAACTTTTAAAAACATTAAAAAAAAAAAAGTGTTTTGAAAAGTAGGAAAAAAAAAAAACAGAATAAAATAAAAGAGTAAAAATTCCGTTTCCAGTCGCAGTTTGAGGCGATTTTTGAAATTTCGAGGGCTAAAAAATATCAAATTGAATGAAACTTTCCAAACTATCAATATTTTTGCAACTGTTGTTCATGTTAACAACAAACTTATTTCCAATATTTCTATAAAACTATAGCAGGTGTCCTTCTTCATGACGGGAACGGAATCAGTGCCGACGGTGGACGGAATTAATTGAAACATAAGAAAAAATTACGCTGCTTGATGCTATTTATGAAAACTTTTTTAGGTATCCAACTATGCTGCCCCTTCTGTTTGTTACTAAGCAATAAAATGCTTTGGAAAACTTCATTTTGATTAATGGAAAATTTACCATCATTATAAGAAAATGAATACAAAAACATTGCTTTAATTCAGTATAGTATATTGTCTAATCACGTACAGGTATCCCGCTTGAAAATACTATCATATGACCCTTAGGGAGTTGCTTCTATCAGGCTTCAGGGCACTTTATAACAGCCCCTATCTAAAAATGGAAGAGCCATTTCACATGATTTGGGGGGATAAGAAAGTTCCAAATGTTCACAAGTGGGGAATATCCAAACACAATGCTACCATCCTTATATTTGTATTATTTTCATGACTTTTTTAACTAAGTCTGGTTCTTTAACTTGTTGTTAATTAAATAAAATGTAGAAGTTGTTACAATGCAGGGTGAGTAAATTTTCAGGAAATTTCGATTTCAGGGAAATGAACTAATAAAAATTTCCGCACTATTTATTTTTCGCGTTGACGTTTTGGCCCTTTCTTTTACTCATTTACATGCTTTTTCGGATTTCATTGTTGCATTTCATACTATGAGTTAGTTGCACTCAATTACATAGAACAAGCCATACAATTTTGGGCAACAAAATTATTTAATTGACCCATTGGTTTGTATTTAATCAGGAAATAATGATCATTGAACTGCAATCAATTTCTTTGGACTTGGAGCAAAGTGCATGTAGAAATTTGTAACTGAAAGTACATTAACTCTTTGGTGCAGTTAAAGGAGAATGTTGCAGCTATTCCTTTAAAAATTACATGTAGATACACTATGGTAAGTTTTTGTTTTTTGTAGTTTGAAAAATTGAAACGTGGGTGACTTTACCAGTAAAAACTGTTTCAATTATTGTATTTGTTAGTTAGTGTTTGGCAAACGCCCCAAAACAATGCACAAATGGGTATATGTATTTGTAAAAATGGTTTTAAGCAAACAAATGGTTTATGAAATATGGTATGTTGCTCTAATTGATTTAGGGGGTGAGCTAGGCATGTTGGTCGGTACCACAGGGGGGGGGGGGGCCAAAGGGCATTTATCCCAGGGCTACATCATACTATGACATACACAAACATGTATGATGGCCATTCCGTAGGGGGTAGCTAGCGAGCTAGGGGCTCGCCAAAAGATTATACAGAGGGCCAAAATTGAAAAGTGGTCTCAATGGTTGTTGAATTGCATACAAAATGTTCGTATGTCACAAGGATTAAAACAGAGCACCAATGGTGCTGTAATCAGCAGGTCATTAGTATGGGGCCTTTAGCAATTGATTTATGGCACAAGAATGAATTTACAATTGTTGAAAGAATGCCCATTAATTGGCCCATGTGATGTTTGACCCAAACCGGTGAACACCTCATTATAGACAACTGTTGAGTGATCAAGCAAAAGGAGTCGCAAGTCCACAAGTATTGAGTATTAGTAGAGCCAAAACAAGGAGGAAGTAAGAAAGGTAGGAGTTCGCCTACCAAAAGTCGTATAATCTTCGTCTTCAGCGCCTTCAAAATTGGGCTTGCGAGACTTGTGTTTACTGTAATAGGACGCAGGACTCAAAACCACTGCTGATTTTAAATCTCTTCATTGGTTCTGTGAAACAGAGAAGGATTTCTTTTTTAAATGCTTATATGTTTTTTTTAAGTCTCTTAATGGCATGGCGTCTGTATATCTTGCCAAACTGTGTCAATTACATGTTCCAAAAAGAACCTTAGGTCGTCAAAAGATTGCATACGGTGGATTATCCAAGGACTGAGGAAAACTGGCGATTATTCTTTAAAAGTTACTGTTTGTGGCTTCAAATTTAGGAACAACCTTCCTGGGTCACATTTAGGCAGTCAGTATCTGAATGCCTTTAAAAAAGGGCACTAAGACACACGTGTTTCTAATGATTGTTTTCTTATGTTATATTTATGCTATTTTCTCACTTTCTTTTATTGTAAGCTCCTTGAGCCTTTGGGAATGGCGCATCGAAATGCTAGTTGTAGGATGTATGTATGTAAAATGATTTTGTGTCCTATGTTTTTTCCACCCTTCAACTGATTAATTCTTTGAATAATTGGTCAATTTCAATGGGGATTTCAGTCACAATGTAGCTTTTGATCTGATGATACAGCTACATGAAAAAGTAAAAATCAAATTTTGACCGATGCAGACTCATTTTGATTGAATCGAATCACAATGATTTGTGGCAACAAAGAGGGAATGATATAGATTTTCAAAGAATGACACTTTAAATGGCCCATGTGACCTTTGACCACAAATCTGTGAATACAAATACGGGCCTTGGGAAAGTGGGTCCTTCTGACCAGTCTTAGTGATGATAACAATGATTGTGGCACAAGAAGGAATTTATAGATTGTTAAAGAATGTCCCTTTAAACAGCCCATGCGATTTGACCCAAAATTGTGAACACCCCATATGGGAATTGCGGTTCAGGATTCTTCTGAGACATTTGGTGATTATAACAATTGATTTGTAGCCCAAGAAGGAATTTATAGAGTTTCAAAAGAATTGCCCTTTTCATAGCCCATGGGACCTTTGACCCAAATCTGTATGAACAACCCATATGGACCTTGGGTCAGCGGTTCTTCTAAACAAGTCTAGTGATTAGACCAATTGGGAATTTGTGGCCCAGAAGGAATTTAAGATTTCAAAGAAAGCCCCTTTAAGCGGCCCATGTGACCTTGACCCAAATCTTGGAACACCCCATATGGACCTGGGTCAGGTCTTTCTAAACAAGTCTAGGGATTATAACAATTGATTGTGGCACAAGAAGGAATTTATAGATTTTCAGTGAATGCCCCCTCTTAATGGCCCCAAATGACCTTTGACCAAATCTGTGAACACCCCATATGACCTTGGGTCAGCGGTTCTTCTAACCAAGTCTAGTGATTATAACCAATTGATTTTGGTGGCACAAGAAGGAATTTATAGATTTTCAAAGAATGCCCCTTTAATCGGCCCACGTGACCTTTGACCCAAATCGTGAACACCCCAACATGGGCCTTGGGTCAATGATTATTATGACCGATTTTCGCTCCAATCGGACCAAGCGGTTGGCACAAGATGCATTATGGCAAGTGTTAACAGACAGAGTGAGAGATAGATTGATAGAGTCAACACAATGCCAAAACAATAGCTCTGCATACTAAGTATGCTGAGCTAAAATGTATAGTTTGTGCTATCTCTGACTTACCCTAAAGGTTGAAACGAGAGAATTTACATAACAGGTGTCCTAAAAAAATATGAAAATTCTGATTTTTGCACAATATAAAAGCTTTTTATCAAAAAATGTCCCTGTGAAAAGGATTAAGCTGAAAATATTTCCTTTGTACAAAACTGTGAAATTTCTAATTTCGTATAGAAGCAAATACGAAATAGTCTATGTTTTACATTTGAAATATAAGCAAATCAAAATCACCGTTTTTCTCTCTTTTAGGCCTTTCTGTAGCCAAATACAAGTAAGAAATATATGGGGTGTCTAACTTATTATGAAATTACTATTATGGACACAATATTTGGTGCCTCAAAATCTCTGTCGCCACCTTTAAGGAGTTATAAGCTGAATAACTGTTATTGTAGTCAAAGGTTAAATTTAGCTTCTACAGGGGTCAAATATCTAAAAAAGCTTCCAATTTCAGTGGAAATGGTCTCATATGTTATAATGTTATTACCAATTAAAATAAGGATAGTTTGGCCATCTGCATGTGCAATTAAAAAGTTACGCACTAATTAGTACTTACCCCTATCCCCCCTTATGGGCTGGCGGGGTGAATTTTGGGTGTAACTTGGTAACTATAACTTGTACATTGCACAAAACTATACCTTATTTTATTGTGATTACATTACAAATAATATGAGACAAGTGCCAACTGAATTGAAGCATTTTTTAGTATGTGACCCCTGTAGAAGCAAATTGAACTTTGACTACAATACCGGTTTCGCTTTAACTCCATAAGGGTAGTCAGAGATAGCACAAAACTATACATTTTTTTAATCCTTGCGATCATACAAACATTTTGGTATGCAATTCAACAACATTGGACCACTTTTCAATTTGACCCCTGTATAATCTTTTGCGAGCCCCTAGCTCGCTTAAGCTACCCCTACAGAATGGCCATCATACATTTTCGTGTATGTCATAGTATGAGGTAGCCCTGGTATAAATGCCTCTTTGCCCCCCCCCCCAGGTGGTACCAATAAGGCTACTTTAGATGGTCTGGCTCATCCACTACTTTGGCTTTCACTCAAAGTGGAGTAAAATGCAATTTATATGAAAAAGGGGATATTGCCAAATTAAATTGAGGCAGGAAATTGATTCCGTCCCGTCGCATTCCGTCCCATCGCACAGACATGTCGTTAGTAAAATTTGCCTATCTGCTAATTAGTAAAAGTTAAGATCCAAATTTCTATTGATATTAACAGCATGACAGTTGAACTTAATATTGATGTTAACAATTTCATGTACCTCCTATAACTTTTGATAATAATTAAGCAAATGTTCAATTTTCAAAATACCATGAAATCTATCAATCCGTCCCGTCGCGCCATTAAATATTTGTTACCATGGCAACATGTTGGACCTTGAGTTTCTTCAATGTGTGCCTGAATGTAGTCTGTGAGTTGCTTGTTTACTTAAAGGGGCGTGTTCCGATCGTCTTTGGGACCCCCCTGATTTACCCGGAAGTAGTATCAATTTTGATATCAGATGAAAGGCCGTATTTTTCTCATTGTCGTCCTGAAATTTGAGCCCTCGAATCTATTTCATTCCAAAGATATAAACAAAAAACGGCCGTTTTAGTGGTTAACCACTTTTATTAGCACAGTATTGAATAGGGCTTTGCAACATGCATTATTGCGTCTACCATCAAAACCGCAAGTTTGTTTCCCACGGTATTTGATGGGGTGTATGTGCAAGTGCCAGGCTCTCATATCAAGTAGAGAACACAATACACATAAATCGGAACAACCACCTTCAAGCAACATCAACCATTTACACATGCAACTGGTAAAGAGGTGCAAAAGAAAATGCATCATCAAAATCCGTCCCGTCGCATACGATATTTTTGGCTTTGGCCCAAATATTATTTTACTTTAATTTTAATTGGGAAAAGGTTTCTCATGGGAAAGTACTCGCCTACACCATAAGTCACGCGCATGTCACCTTTTTGATTCGTCGGTTTCTCACCCCGTTTCTCATTTGAATTGAATCCCACGTTTGAACCACAGGGTTTGAACCGGGAGTTTGAAATACAAAGAGCAGGGAACACAATGCGGACACAGCAAGTTTTTCAAGTTGTTTTCTTTTGATGATATTTTGCATTTCGTGATATAAAATCGGTAAGGGACTGGGGGTAGCTACCGGGGACATTGTCGAGTCGCCAGAGCTGTGTATGAATCTGGTTAGATCAATTGCTTTGCATCGTTGTGTGTAAGCACTAGGTTGTTGGTCTACGGTTACAATTCTGCGGTTGAGTGATCACTCCATGTGACTTCATTAATCTAGAGACCAAAGTTTTCCATTTTACAAATATTCAATTCCATGTTTGTTTCCATTTTCTAAAAGCAGCATTAACATTTGGCCCATTCCAGGAAAATTTCTTAATTTATTATAAACCATTTCTAGAAATGTTGAAATAAAATGTAAACAGCCAATATGGCCATTTGTTTCTATTTTCTGTAAAACAGAAAACTTTGGTCTCTACATTAATCCTAACAGTGCTCGATTTACTTGGGTGCACACATGTATGCATGATTGCACAGATGCATATGGATTTTCTTCTGTGCATGTAGCTCTGAAAACCTACAGGTACATGTAGGATAGAACCAAAGTTAGTCAATTTTAGCTCTTGGGACACAAAGTAATACCAAATAGAATGTGTTCTAGTTGATATTTTGATGATATTGTATGAATGACAAAACAGTACAACCGATCAGTTGTACTGCTGAGTTAAATTTTATTGTTAATATGTGTGCATGCAACATTGACTTTGTGCATGTAAAATTTTTGTTCCACATGCACCGGTGCATGTAAAATTTATTTTGTAAATCGAGCACTGACTGAACCCTACCCATCCGAGAGTCATGAGAATCATTCAAAAGTTTCAAGGGTCGCCAATTGATTCTCATTGACTCTCTGACGTCAAAAACTATTTATTTTAATACCTGAAATGATTCTCATTGATTCTCGGACATCTTCCCATAAAACACCCCATTGACTCTGGTTGATTCTCGACCACCAACATCCCCACAGGAGAAGTTGAAAACCAAATGATTCTCATCAATTGACTTTGGGACTTCTTCCCCGCAGGAGAAGTTGAAAACCAAATTATTCTCATTGACTTTGAGACATTACACGCACAAAAATATGAATTTACGTCGCCATGTTGTATCCCACGATGCACCGCCTACCCAACGTCCCACAGGGTTTTTCCACCACTGTGTGCTTATTCGGGCCCTCCAAATTTAGCAGATGTGTCAAGGTCAAATTTGCACACCCGGAAGTAGAGCGTACATACCGGTCAATGATTCTCTAATTGATTCTCGGACCGTTTGCTGGCAAAAGATGTTGGAAATCAAATGATTCTCAGCCGTTATACCGGCAGAACCACCATGATGGCATGATTCTGGTTGACTTTCTGACGTTTTCACTGTAAAATAAAAATACCTCGTATTGGACAAACTACCTCGTTTTTAAGCACCCACAACAATGGAGAATTAATCTTTTGTGTTCCTTTGTGATAGCCACTTAAAAACGAGGTCCAATTTGAAGTGGCTTCCCTGAAAACGAGTAGAAAAATGAGGCAGTACACCTAATGCTGCAATGTGTGGCTTGCTCTGTTTATTGATTGGGTATAGTCCTGCTGAGCATGACTCCTCCATGTACATTATCATTATGGACCTAACTAATCTGCAGGATGAGTCATGCCATCAATTGGTGTGAACACTGATCTGACCTAAATTTTGTGTCTCACAATTCTTCAATAATTTTCACTCTTCATCACACAAAATAAATATTACCCGATTCCATCTTGAAAGTATTCCTTAGTGTTAGCAACAACAGATGGTCTTAAATTCTTCCTCAACTCTTTTAGGAAAGTGAAATTTCATGAAATTTCAAGACTGTAAGATTTGACCATGACTTAGTCCAATCCTTGAAGCGGGCGCGGGGCTGCACATTTGCGTCCATATATCCATTAATTGCGCCAGGTACGACCAAAATCTACAATCGCCCATGCGCAAATATTTAGTGTAAAAATGCCACACCCGGTCGCCAAAGCGACAAACTTCTGTTCATCCAGGTGGCAATCATATTGTTTTAACTTTTAGTAAACACATTTTCTCATTTAAATTTTGACCCTAACCTTGTTTTCATAATAAATATGCAAATAAAACTCCCATGATTTTTTACGCAGTCTCAGTCTAAAATGGGGTGCCCGTCTAACAACTGTGGGATGTTGGGATCGGCGGGATTTTTTGGCAAAAAAGATTCAATTCTGATTCAGAATTTGAGGGATTTGAGCAGATGAGATTGTAGAAGAAAGAAAAGCTGATAGTGTTCTGAAAATACTTTGATATGGAGCTGATCATGTACCAAATTGGTATTAGCCCATACTGTCAGTCCCAAGACCGATCCTTGCCTGGCTAGGATAGCCTACCTGATTTTCACATGGCGTTGGTAATCATAACCCCAACTTTGGCTTAACATTCCTTTCCGGTACCCTCTGTGTGCTAATTTGGATATCTTCACTTTTAAAATTATTTACAGAGCATGTGATGGAAGTTTACTGTTTACTGTTTTAGTGGTTTTACCATTATTACTTAATTTACTGGTAATCAAAATTTGCCCGATTGGGCAAAAAGGGTGGGGGGGGGTCCGAAAACTTTTCAGTATAAAGGGTGTCTCAGTAAAAATGGTGGGGGTCAAATAAAAGGGGGGGGTCCAACCCCACTGCCCAGGGTAAATTGATTGATTCGATAGATCTATTGGTCGTGTAAGATTGTTTTTCACATATAACATCATTTCAGTAACTAAGCCTGACAAGGGTTGGTCCATTACATCATGTCATGTTTTTTTGGGAAATTGCCCTGGTTTTATTAGAATTGCCCCCTGGTTCCTGTTAAAACCCCGTGACCAAGGCAATTTTCAAAAATTTAAATTTCCCCTGTTCCTGTCCGCTTACTTCAGGCTTAACCTAAGTCCCGTCTTTTGTGTTGCCAGATGCGTAACGAAAGGCTTTGTAGGCCAAAAGTTACATGACGTAATTTCACAAGCTGTATATGACTAACCAGGCAGCGAGATGAATCTTGAAAAGAAAAGCTAAAATGTTTAATCCTCGCCTTTTTAATAACAACCTATATCACCTTAACGGGAGTGTAAATGCATATTGTAGGCATATATCGTACTTCCTACATAAAACGGAATCAATCCCAACCTAAATGTTGATGGCCTTTTCTAAATTTAGAAAAAAATACATTCACCGTGCTAAAAATAAAATTTTGAGCTTTCTTTTTAAAGGTATGTATTGGGCGCATTTCACAAAACCAATTGAACTCTTCAATCATTATGTAATATGTGGTGACATATAAACTTGGTTGTCTCCTTTACCACAAATACCAGCCAGTCCAATTCTAGAATTATTGCAGCCGGTATCCAACGAGAATGAGACTACTGAAAGGATGAATAAACATATTCAGATGATTCGTCACCAGGACTGAAAACACCTTATTGTATACTGGGTGTATTCTGCTAACCATCTGCAATCTTGGTCTTACCCACTTTTAACACATCCCTTATTTCCGAGAAAAGTCGCTATTTTAACTTATTCAACGTATTTCAAATTGGATATTAAAGTGCTTGTTCCGAGTCGTCTTTGGGACCCCCCCCCCCGAAGTAGTATCAATTTTGATATCGATGAAAGGCCCGTATTTTTCTCATTGTCGTCCTAAATTTTGAGCCCTCAATCCATTCGTTTGTCGAGATCCTGAACAAAACTGCCGTTTTAGTGTTAACCATCAATATTACACAGTAAGTGAAAGGGCGTTGCACTATGCATTATCGCGTCTAGCACCAAAACCGCAAGTGCGTTTCCCACGGACCTGGTGGTCTGTGTATACAAGTGCCGGGCTCTCATACCAAGTAGATAACACGATACCCAACATCAAACAAGCACCTTCATGGTGCTAATGTGGAGAGTGTTTAACGAAGCACCAGGTAAGCTATTGAATCAGAATCAGGTGAGATTAATGAAAATTGGAGGTGAAATTATGCATTGTTCGAATTGAAGGCGACAACAAATAATCCTAGCTGTTACCGTACTGTTTTTTGGGACTTCACATTAATGTTTAAGGCAGACTGTTAAGAAACGTCATGTGAAGTCACAATTATTGGTACTATGATTGGTAGTATATCAATTTCTTTGGAGACACTTAAAAACAAGGTGGTTTTGCCGGCAGAAAACCCAATTGATTTCTGGTTGACTTCGGCCGTGAATGACTTGACGCCAGTTTCTTCCTCTGGGGGGAAAACGTCCGAGAGTCACTGAAAGTCAGCAAATGACTATCACAGAATCGAATCTGTTGTTAGTGGAATAACCCACTAACACGGATGGAGGTGTATTGAAAACCACTGCACACTTACCATTCAGTGTGGACCCATATGTCATTTGTTTCCATGCCTCAGTCTTCCTAAATGCAATAAATATGCGTCAAACTACCAAGAATTCACATAGACATGATACCATTAATCACAAATGCAATACTTAGAAACATTTCTGAATACTCAATATCATGAAAATCAAAGGAGAATTGGACACAGAGTGCTTAAACCGAGTTTCAGAAGTTCCTGTGTAGTGTTGACATGAGAACAAAGGAAGAGTTCAAGGAATTTTTACTCACCCCAATCAATATGGGATAACTTTTGAATGGAAGGCCAATCAGTTGTTTCTAGGGCCATTGGCAGGGAGGTCGGTTATCTTGGCCAGGCCTGCCTCCAGAACAAACCCAAGCATGCAGAGAATACAAAGGAAAACCTGGAGAAAATAGCTGAAATGTTCAGGGAACGGTGCATGGCATGTATTCTTCGCATCCTTGATGATCAGGGAGGGCAAAAAAATCCATTCAAAATATAATTTACTTCCATGCAAGGGCCCGATTATTTATTATTTATTCGTTCTTATTTTACAAAACTGGGGGACCATTAATGCACCGCATTGCTCGCCCAGGTACCAAGGTGGCCATAGGCAATACATAAAGGACACCCTAACATCTTAAAAACTAACATAAACACATAAAAATATAAAGTATCTGATAGCATAAAAAGAAAGATGATTTCCCACCTTCATACCCACCCACCCACCCCGGCACCCAATTCCACCCAAAAAGGCACCCATCCTGCGCCAAAACAACCGCACGCACACACACACACGGGGCAACACACACAGATCGCACGAAACCAGACAGGCAACCCCCAAACCACCCAGCAAACACAAAGCCCAACCATAGCACACATGACCAAAATGCAACACACTCGAACAACAGCTCACCCTCCACCACACCCACACAAACACCCACACACCCACCCCACACCCCCCACACAACACAAACACACAACAATACTCATCATGACCTAAAAATGCACACTACCCCTCCAGCCCTTAAACAAGCCAAGATTAACAAAAAAGGTTACACAAAAAAACACAAAGGTTGTTATAAAATTAAAAGTCATATTTACATACTGCAATTGTGACGTAAATAGAAATAGGATAAATATAATTGCAATAATATATAAAGAAACTCATACATGATGGAGAGGAGTCAAATGAGATTTTTAGACGATCTTGAAACATCTGGTTTTTTTTTTTGTTTTTGTACTGTTGGTAATGGGAATTTAACAGCAGAGGGAAGCTCATTCCATGCCACAGAGCCACGGTACTTGAAAAGTCTTACCAGCACCTCTTTTGGGTCTCGATGGTCTGAGATTACCCGAGTGCACCCTCTTGTACTGTGACTTTGAAGTACTCAGATATTTTTCAAAAATCTTGCACAAGTAAACTGGGGCCTGCCCCGCCCTGCATTTTGTACATATAAACATGAAGATGGTTGGCACGTCTATTAGGAAGGGTAGCCCACCCAAGGCAACTGAGCAAATGGTTAGTTGGAAATCTCTTATTAACCCTCAGAATTGTCCTACCAGCCCTATTTTGAGCTGTTCAATAGAGTAGATTTTGACAAGATTTCCCCATCGGACTCACAATATCAAGGTTGGGAACGATAAGAGAATCTAGATTAATCCTTAAAACAGTGTCATTAAAGAAGAAAAAATTTACTGTCCGGTATATAAAACCCAATGTTCTGTTGACTGTGTTGGTGAATATGATTGTGGGCTAACCCAGGATACAGATGAATTCCAAATAAACACCAAGATATTTAAAAAGGTTTTACCTGCTCAATAGAAGAATTGTTGATTTAACCTCAAGCTGGTCCCTGTTTCTGTGTAGCTTGATCTTGCTAGCAAACAACATAACCTTGGTTTTTTTCATTAAGTGTAGTGTTTATACACAAACCAATCGGAGACCTTGATGAGCTGCCTCATTACGAATCGTTATTTTTTTCATGGACACTTTTATCATGACAAAAAGGCCGTATCATCAGCATAGAGGCAGATTTTGGTAGTGTTCCTGTTATATGGATCGGCAAACGTTTATATAGATGATAAAAATACCGGACCCAAAATTGAGCTAGAGGACCCCAAAACAACAGAAGGGGATAGAAAAGGGGGACTGTCTTTAATTTTGCAACCTTGAAAACGACCACTAAGGTAGGAAGTGAACCAATATAGCTCCAGGCCCGTCACACCAAGCAGACCCAGCTTTCGGAGAAGTGTTTTATGATGGACCGTATCAAAAGCCTTTTTGGGTCTAAAAAGACAGCGCCCGGTAAGCAGGACCATAATCCAATTTGGACGGAGGTGTAAGTGGGCACAGTCAATTCAAGCAAGTATGCGTAGAGTGGACCAGGCCTAGCCAGATGGTCCGAGTTAGAATATTGTACTGCTGCAAGTAATGATACTTGTTGATGATGAGAACTTTTTCATAAACTTTCATAACTGCGGGGATTACAGATAGCGGGTCTATAAAGTAATGTAGCAGATCTATCCCCTTCTTTAAAAATAGGGTTTACTCTACTATATTTCATTTAGATGCACAATTCCAAGACGTAGGCTCATATTCAGAATGTAAGCAATTGGCCCTATATCAAGTCTGCAGTACCATGGTCCTGGTGAGGTGTGCGCAGTGCACAACAAAGTGCATAAAGCCGGCATGACATTGCCCAGCTGTGTTTGAAAACAGTTTAAACTCCCTTAAGCACAATCTAGTGTCTTTGGGAGTCTATGGATTAGACAGACCACATTCGATGGGAGTAACAAATGACCTATGATTGATTCTCGTACATCAAACGACATGAATGGATTGATTTCATTCATCGACCCCTTTCTCCCCCCTTAGGATGGTTTTTTTGGGGGGAAGCCCCGGTGACGTGTAGGAATGGGGACCAACCCTCATTACGCCACGTTTTGCTGTCTTTAATGGCTCGTCGTATTTGAAGCATGTAGCTTTGTTGGCCGACTGCAAGATGACATTTCCAATGCTCGTGACGAGTGACGACGTGACACACAAAATACACCAAACTTTAGCTGCAAATTTTTAACTGATTGCTTATTTACGGCGGTCAAATGAGCCACACACGCTCACCAGATAATATGAAAATCTTAAATTATGTTGTTTAATTCCATGACTAAGGATTTACGTTGGATTTTAAAATTTAGCGTAATTACTAGACCTCCGTTTTACGTGTGCAGTCAATGAAGCCACTTTGAATGCGAACGGGATAGTTGTGGGTACCAATAGTGGTAACCAAAAGGTGTAATGGGGTTTTAATAATGATCTTTAAACTTGGTTTTAAAAGGTCAAATATGAGTCAAAATGTTTGTAACTTGCGATTGCTATTTTTCAAGCAGCGAAATCGGTCCTAGAGAATCGGAAATTTGTATTTTTCCCAAACAGAAAGCTGAACATTCTGGAAATTTCATGGACTTTAAATCAACTCTAACCAGTGCTCGATTTACTTGGGACACATGCACAGATGAATGGGATTTTCTTTGTGCATGACCTGACCTAAATGACACTGGCATGTAGGGCGAACAATTAGTCAATTACTTAGCTCCTGGGACCAAAGTAATACCAATAGAATGTTGTTTCTTCGTGATATTTTGTGATATTGTATGAACTGCACCCCAATAAATGATATAGTTGTCACTGCTGATAGTCCAGGACACGGCACCTATGTGGCCAGGGTGGAAAATGGAGTACAGACTTTTCTATCGCTCGGATTTTTGTCCAATGAGACCTAAGCTATAATTTCTGGAGGGTGTGCAAAATTCGTGGCAGTGCATTTTCTATAAATCCATTGGCGCTATCACTCTCAAATTATTCAAATGGCCCTTATTGTTTATGCAATAGATCCAAGTTTTAAAGCACGAGGAATGTTGACAGGTTATTGACGTGATTCGATCACAAACTTACCATCCAATCAATATGGCCACCCTTAAAACCCAGTATCCCCGAAATCATTCAATTGACCATAATCATCAGGTATTGTGATGGGGCAGAATTCTGCGCTCTATACCCAGTAGGAACCCATATTCACATTTCAAGTGTGTTTAAAAGCCTACCAATTCAAGATGGAGCCCATCTGGATGCCTTTTTAAGATCTTTAAAACCTACAAATTGTCATATATTCATAATATATTGGCCGCCATTTTAATTTTAAGCATGTTGTCAAAACAAATATACCAGATATGAGTTATTAACGCTCAAGGGAAAACATCTCATACTTTAATGTAAA
>JAMKCH010046200.1:0-11775 GCA_023653785.1 Ophioderma brevispina | reverse complement strand
GGTAGCCAAAGGATAGCTTATAGTTTCTTCTTTCATTGGTAACCAAAATATGGGAGTACTTACAGCCCCCATTATGACGTCAACCATGACGTCATATGTTGAGGAAGTACGAAAATACTGTATATAGGGTGGAAAATTGAATTTTCGCAATTTTATAAGCGACTCAAACACCTATATAAGCTCTAAAATGGCTGTTGTAAATTTTATCAAAACTAGTCATTCCCATCAGTCGAGTCAAAACGCGTGAAAATCTGATTTTCCTAAACCGTTGAAGGCGAAAAATTTGATTTTTTTCACTGGTGGTCTATGAAATGGCAGTTTTTTGTCTGACATGGCAACTTTATAGCGTCTTTTGACGTAATGTTATGGCATGTTGGTTACTCATTTGGGTATCAATGGAAAGAGGAGGACCATAGCTATCATTGATACAAAATCAAGTGGTCTGTGATGTTCCTGTGGTTTTGCGTTAGGCATGTTTGGTACTTCTCTTCCGGAGGGGGGTGGTTACCACCCCCCTATCCATCACTTCAGGATCACCCCCTGTATCTTACATATACCCCGGAGGATGTTTGTTTTTGGATGAAAAGTGAGCGGAACCTTCGATTGACAAATACGTTAAATAATTGGGGCACCAAAATAAGGGGGTTTTAGCACGGCCGGGGGAAAAAACCTGAAGGGGGGGTGGTAACCAACCCCCCTTCGTTAGACGAGGGTAATACGATTTGATTACTTAAGTAATCTAGGCAAATAGCCCCCCCCCCATATCAAGTTGCAATACGACAGCTTTAAATTGGGTCGAAATGGTTATGGGGCCGAATTGGTTTTAGGCTGAGTCAATTACAAACAATTTTTGAGCGACACCTTTTTTAAAGTTTTGTACGTTGCGGCCCCCAGTTTCAACCAGAAATTTTTGGTCGTACTATAGGATTCGGGGAACGAAATGTGCCAGGAAATTTGATCACGATGGCCCAATACGTACCAATTCCATTTTTGTACAATTTATGACCATTTCACCGTCATTTTATGTTTGGTATTATTATCTAATATTGAGGCCAACGTAAAACTGCAGGTTTTGAGCAATTTAAGTAATTTTACCAATTTTTGGTTTTAGCCTATACTAACGGTGCTTTGTTCCGATTTATGCTATTGTGTTCCTACTTGATATGAGAGCCGGACACTTAACCCATACGCCCCATCAAGTTACCGTCTGGCAACAAACGTGCGATTTTGATGTAAAGCAACAATGCATATTGAAACACTATTAAATACTGTGCTAATATTGATGGTTAAGCCATTCAAATTTCGGTTTTTTGTTTATATTTGGAAATGAAATGGATTTGAAGGCTCAAATTTCAGGACGACAAGAGAAAAATCGTCTGTCATCTGCTATCAAATCGATCAATGACTTCCGGGTAAATCAGGGGGGTCCCAAAGAATATTTATGACTAAGTTTAAATAAGGACAAGGTTTGTAGTGGGCCGAAATGGTTATGTGTTTAAAATCTGACATCAATAAGCGGATAGTTTGCAGAGGGAGGGAGACCTTTATTTTCAAGATCTTGTAATGCGCCCTCATTTGACGACTGAAAATTATTTTGTACGTATTTGGGCTGAGAATATAAAATGTTGTCAAAAATAGAGACTTGAGCCCATTACGTACAAATTTGTACGTAATAGGGTTTTCGTACGTAACTGGGTCCAACACAGGTTTATGGTATGTTCGTTTGCAATGAATGTCGTACACCATTGTTCCCCAGTTCTCATTCCGAAAGTAGTAGACTACACAATTGAGTTGTGTAAAATGGCCTTTAACTGACAATCGCATCTCAGAAATTCCAAGCAGATGAACTTTGCATCGGTCAAGCTGTCGTATCACATTCACTTTAGGTTCCCTGTCTGGAGCATAGTTCTGACATTCCATATACCAAATCTGGTTACATCACGTAATTTTAAGATCCCTTTTATCTTACCATCCTGTCAGCTCCATTTGTAGCGGTGAAGGATAGGGAGGGTGTGCCCGTTCCTTTCCCCTCCATGGAGCCAGAGGTACCACCTGCAGTAGAGAGCCACTCCTGCTTCCCTTGCATACTTGTCCCTCCTAGAAATGGACTTTTCCCTGCAATTCCAGGTAACCTTGCTCACTTATCAATGCACACCGTTGACCAAAGCTGGTTGATCCTCTGCACAGTACAACAATCATTGAAATGCCCTCAAGAATCAAAGTCTAAACCCCAACTAATGGAAAATGACATAACCTTTGAAGTAAAATTCTAGCCCACCCTTTTAAAGACAGCCCTGCACTAACCGCACTGTTCTCCCTCAGTTAACCTACCTACCACTGAACACGCTCCATCCACTCCGGAATCCATACAGCGGATCCAAAGCCTCAACAATCCCGGCAACAATCTTTCCGCCATGCACGTCGCTGGTCTTACTTTCTACTGTACAGTAGCAGTTATTGAATATGAAACATCAACTGCGTGCTTGTACTAGGTGACTTTATGCAAAAATTTGGTCAAAGATCCAACTGGTGTGTAAGAGACCTAAAATTTATTGGGTCAGTATGGACGCGTAGAAAGGAATGAAAGTGGGCAACCCTGCTCTAGAGTTTTGGCATTGGCAATGATTTACTCATCTCAAAACACAATGTTTCAGCAGCACCCGAGACATCTCTATACGTGGTCAAGTCCTAGTAAAGAGGCGATGGAAGTCATCTTGCTGATGACGGCGCCCTGCTTAGAAGCATAGTCTACAGCATAGTAACCTTACCAGAAGAGCTAATCTGGTGAGATTCATCAAAACAGCAAAAAGAGACAAGGAACAAACTGTGGCAAGGAGATTGACGACCACAGTGCAAGAATAATATCAGGCAATCTCTTCACAGTGTGAAGATCTCCACCAACAAATGTACATCCAAACTGGCAGTTGTCCAGGTGATGAGGGCACTGTGCTGACTAAAATGATGACAAAAAAGGAAAGATGGAAGACTTATTCGAAGGGCTCTTTGCTTCAAAGGAAGGAAGATACAATTGTACCATTGCGGATACCGTAAAAATAAAACCAGACATTCTAACTCCCGCCAAGGTTCAAAATGCCATCCAGAAGACTAGAGAATAACAAGGTCACTGGGGCAGATGGATTTCCGCGGAGCTTCTGAAAAACATAGATGACCGTGTAACACTGTTGACACAACTCCTGCAATACATATGCCAATCATACATCTGGCCATACGATTGGAAAAAGTCGTTTTTCCCTTCACCCTGCCTAAGAAGGGTGATATTTAGTGAGTGCACAAAACAATAGAACAATTGCACTTATTCCTCATACCAGGCCAAAATCTTGTTGCACATCATAATGAGAGCTCCATCAGTATCTTTAAAAGACACTAACGCACCGAACAGGCTGGCTTCAGGAAAGGTCTGAGCACCAGGGACCATATTGCTAACATCAGCCCTATCATTGAGAAATGAAGGGATCTAAGAGAAGCATTCCTTTGCTTTATTGATTATGCCAAGTCATTTGGCTGTGTCAGATATTAGTATACCAAAAAGTAACATATTTTTAGCAATATCTGTGAAAATTTTTTTAAAGAAGCTGATTTCAACTGATTTGGGTAGGTAAAGGTGTCAACATTTACCCCCAAAAAAGTGAGTTAACGTAGGGGTGGTGGAAATTGTTTTTTCGGCAGCAAAGCTCAATAACAATGGGACAATTTTGAAATGATCCAACATTTAAAAGTATACCAGTAATAGGTTAATCATAAAGGTTCCAAAAAGATATAGTCTTGTACGCTCTGCCGGAAATTAGAGAAAAAGCCCGTGTCTGATCATGAAACCAAACGCTATAGTTACTATAACCATTTGCAGACGGGAGAGTAACTGCCGTGGAAAAGTCATCCTTCAAGCAAGATGGAAGAAGGAGGAAACCTGGGAAGCCACGGACACGGTGGATCGCAGGATTCAACTCTTGTTGGACAATCTCTTCCATCAGTGTATGCTTGGGCAGAAGACAGAAGACCATATGACATCTCATCACGAAGGTCGCGACATGTCAGTCATGCAACAACAACAACACAATGCTTCGTCTCCTAAAGGATGAGAAAAAGTACTATTTGCCTAGGTTCCAACCTTTAGTTAAAGTCGGTATAGCCCCATAATGGTTCAAGGCAGGCCCGTACGCATGGGGGTGATGCTGCCGCACCCCACAAATTCCACAAAGGAGGTAAAAGGTCCTTTTTTGCTGACTTTTTAAAAGAAGAAAAAGGTCCAAAATTTAGAAAAAAAAATGAAAGAAGTCCCCACTTTTTGGTGATAAAATGATCAAAAGTCCAAAAAAGGACATTTTAGGGGGTTAGGTCCACATTTATCACTAAAGGATCCACTTTTATTCGAAAAAAGGTCACTTTTTCCAAATCCCGTACCCCAAAATCTGCGTACGGCCCTGGTTCATCAAGGTCATCCTGGGGTAAGTGCTCCGATGTTGTTGGAATTGGTGTCAAATGATTCTTCTTGTCACCTAAACAGAAAATCATTTGAATTGATTTGCATGGTAATGTCACCATTGCAACATCCAGGCCACGTAGACCTTGCTAATTTGCATAGATAATTACGCCATACCAATGTCAACACTGTAAAATAAATACATTTTTGGATCCTGAACAATACACCACGTTGTCACCATTTTCAACAAATCTGAGCATTGGGGAAATTTTACCCCAGGAGACCTTGAACCATTAAGGAGCTATATAGCGCTTCACCAAAGGTAGGACTCTCGGCACATATATACTTTTTTTTTTTTCCAATCCTTATAAGGAGACAAACATGTCAATGTACTCAAAACACAATTTAACTCGATTTCAAATTTTCCCCTTAGTAACTTCCCTCCCCCCCCCCTTGATGGGGGCAGTCAGTCTGAAAATTTTAACCCATCATGTTCTGATGAGCACCGGTCCCTATTGAATACAAAACAGCAGGAAATTCATTTTTAGCACAAAATCCGAATAGGGAACTGTTTCATTGACATACACACTATTTATCGCGACAGGGAAAGGTTATCAGTGCGTGACCTATACAGGCTACTCTCAAAGTTGTTGACATTGCGCAGATTTCGGTCCTCGCACAGACAGCTTAAGGTAATATTACGGTAGTCGAATTAGAACTAGTGTCCAAGTAACCTCCGAATTACCTCAAAGGAAAGGTTGACTTACTCTTATGGATCCAACATACGCACTACCTTTACCGCCCCCCTCCTCCTTCCAAAGCCAAGTTTTCAAAGGGATACACATACTTAGAGAACTCTTCCTTCTCTTCGAAAACAAAACAGGTTTTCTTTGTTGCTCGTCATATTCTGTAGCTTTACCTATTTCCTCCTTGGATGCCATTGTAAATGGTGTCGATCACAATGCCCAAGTGCAAACTACTGCAGTTCACTGATCGATATATCAGAATTCTTTGCAATTGCGGTAGACATGGTAATCAACCATGGAAGAAAGAGATAGAAGGAAGCACAACGACCAACTTTGCTTTGACCAGAGAAGAATAGAAAGAGGAGATGGCTCGATTTTGAAATCCAGATTACCCAGGATTACTCTAATTCACCGCTCCTTGTTTGGGTAACTTCAAGGGCCGATCGATTGCACCTTTGAAGTAATCTGTTCATCCGACTCAACTTGGCCAGTCAGGAAGTTTCAGAACAGGAAGTACATTGACCCACTGCTATACTAAAAACATTTATTAAATATTCCAGCTAAAATTTCCTTTGCTTGTAATGAACTCCACGTTGTTCTGATCGATAATTATTTAATTTTTATTCATTGGCGAAATATTGAGAAAACAGTGACTTTTTAACGAAAGACAGCAAAATTAGCCCTTGATTTATTGTTTTGAGACATAAGGATGTTGTTCGTTTTAGCCTAATTAACATATCCGGTTCCTGTGAAATACGATAAGATAGAATGATGAGATTAAATGCATTTGAATACAACTCACCCATACCATGTTTGTGTCAGACACAGTGGGTGGGTGGGGGGGGGTGGGTCAAAAGAGCAATGCTTAAAAAATTTGGGTCAAAGTTGTCTGATAATGATCCAGAGAGTACGTTTCGCCTGTACGGTCACGACCAAAGTTTAATGACTTTGTGTAAATACCAGTTGACAACTGGTATTTAAATGACATGTGTATGTAATACTTCTATACAAGAAGCGCATGTCTTTGATCCCATCAATCGTAGACAAGAATTTAAAGGCTATTAGTGATATGCGGATGAACAGTTTAGCTTTTGAAGTAACAGTTGAACTCTCTCCTTTCTCATCTTCTAGCTGCCTTTGATCAATCCTTTGCCGCCCTAATTGCCATGTTTTTCATATCTCACACGTTACCCTTCGAGGAATAATCCTCCGATTTAGCTTGCTCGAGAAATTCCGAAATTCTGGTTGTTTCTTGCTAATGATTCCGGGTCATCGGGAATTAGCGTATTAGCACGCGATGATGCTGCGAAGAAAAATACTCTAACATATGACCGGCTCTAACCACCTGCTTGGCCTCTTTTTGAATTACCAATATGGCCGTCAGTGGATTCAAGTACGGAGCCATTGTAGATAGATCAGTGATGGAAACTGGTCAACAAGTCCGGGGGTTCTATAGATTTTGGTCGGTAAACCCATTCTCGTTCCAAAAAGAGGGACAGCTGCAAATGCGGAACTACCGCTATGGTATACGAATTCACATCTATCAATTAATAGCCGCGGGGGTACAAATTCAGTTGTGATTGTAACTGGTTCAATGAATCAAATAGGAAAAATTAACCTAAACATATCAGCAAAATAACCCTAAGTGTGTATTTTTGTTTGGAGTAGGAGAAAAAGTCATTTTTAAATGTGTATCTTTTTTCATGTATTGAGAATAGGGGTATAATCTCACTGCAATCTTCAATCTTCAATCAATCTTTATTTGTTCATCATAGAATACAGCAAAAACAATGTGATAAATAATTATGTAAATAATGCAGTACAGTGAAAATTGTTACAATATTAATCAAAAATATTTTGCACACAAGTAAAGATGTTTATAATACATTATAAGTGGAATTTCAAAAGACAGTATATAACTGGGATAATACTAGTGGAAAATATATTTAAACTAGCAGAGTAAGGATGTCATATTACTGCTGTACCGTTATAATTTCACCAAAACTGGTCCCATTAGGGGCCGGGTATATTTTAACTGAAAATTGGTCCCGTTAGGGGTCACTTTCAGAACCCTGGAACGAGCATGGGTGCCCAACGAAAATCCAAGCTTTCATCCTTTATTTCTCACACTGGGCAGTCTTGGGCACTGAAGCTGAACGCATAACGATGTACAAACACTGCGTATTTAACGAAAACAGCAACAAATACACACCGGAGATAGCCTGAACATGTTGTAATATGCAAAATACTTTTCTACTTTTACGTGTTCGTATATAGAGTTTTCAAAAAATTCTCCAGTAATGATTGCTCGCCGATCGTGCTTGCGCCAGAGTAATTACGATCAAGGGTCACTGTTGAAGGCCCTTCCTTTGTTGGGTGAAATGTAAATAGATTAAAATCGATGGTGGAAGTCGATGTGCTCCCTTCTTATGTCTTTCTTCCATGATCAAGCCTTACAGGCTGTATACAAAATCAGTGAACCAAATAACCATGCGCATACCTGACCCGTCTTTTTTTTCATGACTTACCTGAAATGTTACACTGCCGAAAAGACTCGAGAGGATCTGTTGTTATAGACCAGTTAACATCCTACGTCACTTCTTTTGTTGCCTGTGAATCCATGCCTGCGAATCGTTAGGGCCCATAGTATTAAAACTCTAACAGATACAATTGCCCAGTGTGTAACAGTCAGGCCGACCTATTTCAAGATACCAGGCCCTAACATGTTACAAACATTGCTGTTAACTGGTCTATTGTGTGCTGTTATTTTATTAATCGAATTTGCAATATAGAAGGATACAATAATTTTATGTTTTGACCCCAAACATTGCAAAAAAGGTTTTAAAAACAGTTTTGGTAGTATTTGATATCAGAAATAACATAGTTAAAATCTAACGATCTCTACAATGGAAAGTGTAGAAATAAGGGGGAAAAGTTTGTACAGGGTAAAAATTAAAGGTGAAGCGTTTACAAATCATAACCTTTTTACGTCCGCATATTGCTTAGACTTCAAAAATGGTAATGTTTCTCTATCTATGCCTTATGTTCAAGATTGTCTTGGGGGTAAAATTTACAAAATGGTCCGAATTTGTTAAAACTGGTCTCAAATTTTTACAGGGCATAACAATCATTTAGAAAATGGATACTGAATCTGTGTTTAAAATTTTGATATATGACTTTCCAACATTTGGCTTGTAACCGCCCATAAGTCCAATACAGCCCGGCAATGTTTAGCATTCTAATTGTATCTAATGTGTATGTTATTATGTACAACTAGACATTGAAACCATTTTTAAAACAATTCATTAGATTTATTTTACCCCATTATGACCTTGAAGACATTTTGCCTAATAACTATCGAACTTCAACCCGTAGATACGGCAAATTATACTTTTTTAATTAGTTGAAACGTGATGTTGGTGTGTTTTACACATTCTGACCTTTTTTCATATTTTAGTACCCTTTGTAAACCTGGACTCCTATTCCAATCCTGACCGGTTGGTAGATAGTCTTAGATTTTAGTATGTTATTCCAAATGTCAAATAGTACCAAATTCTGTTAACTCGTATTTTCAAATTTGAAAGGAATTATAATTCTTGTCCATAAAAGTTGCAAATCAGTGGTACCCGTGGACAAAAAACGTAGGTTTAAACTTAAACACTGGTGGGTAATCAATTCATGAAGTAGCGTACAAAATGTTTTACCAAATGCTTACTGTATTTTACGAAACGAAATGATAATAATTTAACACATTTTCAAACCAGAATAAAAAATATTGCAGGCAACAGAGTTTCGACAACTGATTTGGAATATATAGTCCACTAACTACATTCTCTGTATATTTTACGAAATTTCATTGCGGGCAAATATTATTTTTCTTAAAATTCTAGTTTTCTACGTCTTTCTATGGAGAATGGGCATATAGAGGGCGCTATGACATACAAATCAAGACCTTTGTAGGCCTAGATGGCAAGATTCCCGCAATGGATTTTTCTGATTTTTGCAGAGATAATATATAGCACTTGCATGTCCCTACTTATACCAGTTGTCAAAATTGTGTCGCTTGAAATTGTTCTAAAAATAAGAGACAATTTGTATCGGGTCAAATAGCTGTGTTCTGTAGACGGTGTTTTAATATTGTTGATGACTGAAATTAAAAGTTGAATCTACCACTAACATTGTGACTTTTGTGATTTGTAACTTGATGTACACATAATTAATACAACTATAAATAATGTTACGTCAACATATTGACTCCTGTAATAGTTCATGACTTATTTATTTCCAAAATAGTACGTATTTTCAACGTGTTCAACATTGCTTTCTGAATCGGGGTTGTAAGTGTGTCTGTGGACGTAAAGCAGCTCATAACCCACCAAACTCCCATGTTGGCAAAAGCAGTGGGGAGGGGGTTGAGAGAAATGTTACTACTTGTTGTTATTGTAATTAAATAATTACACATGTACATCAATATTATTTTTAATTACCCACGAGTAAGAATCTGAAAGTCTATAATCTTTGCTGAGAAAAGAATCAGGAAAAGTTAGTTGATGAATTATTTTAAATTTGTTAAATAGAAAAGGGCTAAAATCAACAAAACAGCACTCGAACTAAATTTTCGGAGTATGACACTTTTACAAAAATGAAGTTTTTCTTACAAGCTCCCATTACTGCTGCTTTCAACAAAATTGGAAGATGTACATTACAAATAAAACTGCAGTATTCATTCAGCAAAACCAATGAATTGATATTTTAAAAAAATAGATAATATTAATAGCCTACATGACAATTTAGATCGTATGTCTGGGTGCCCATAGTACATGAAATGGATACCAGTGTATACCCACATCTTTAAGGTGAGGGAATACCATGAAAATGAATTTCTTTATTTTACATGCTATTCTTTTCATATTTTAGTATGTTGATACACTTGGCAAAACATTTCGGAAAAACATTTCTTTGCGGTCAAAGGTCACCTAATTTGCATAATAATGGCGGCCATATTGGATTTTTAAGGCTTAAGTTTTACGGCATTTTACGGTACCTAAACTATGTAAATTTTTACTTTCAAAAACATATTCGGCAACTATAGGATATAGAAAAGGTCGTAACAGAGCCATTTTTCTAGTTTTTAGGTATAAATGGGTTAAATTCTGGATTTTTTGACAAAAATGTGATTTTTTTTCTGAAAAAAATCACAAAAATGAACTTTTAACCCATTTTTCTAAAAATATGGACCTGATATCAAAAAGCGGCTCTGTTACGACCTGTGGCTTGTAGAGGAGAAAATCCTGGCCAAATTTGGGGTCAATAGCATCTACCGTTTTCAAATGAGAACCCGTAAACTCTAAAAATGGGCCGCTATGAAAATGCTTATTTTAATCTAGAAACACGGTTTTTAATTAATTATGCAAATAAGGAGCACCATTTTGAAAAACTGACACCACGGCTAAAGAGTACTTGAATTATTACATATACATACAAAGTTTCATCAAAATAGGAGTATTAGTTTTTGAGATATGAATTTTTTACATTTAGGTTCTTAAATATCGCCGGTTGAAGAACAATAAAATACATAAGAAATATCGCTGGGTCAAAAACAATAAAAAAAAGTAAAGAAAATCATTTTTTCGTTCCGCAACTTGATCGCTTCAAATTATCATAACTTTAAACCACACAACCGATTTTAGTCAAACAAAAAGCATTAGAAAGCTTAAATTCCGCTTATTTCAAATATCAAAATTCCCAAAACCACTTAATTCTACTCTTTCATGGTATTCCCTCACCTTAAAACCGATAGGCATTCATTGACAACCCAGCGAACTACATTTCGTATATTAGCCTGATATATGTCAGGGGACACATACACCAACATTGCCGTTAAATTATTATGTGACTAAATTACAATATACCATAAGGAATTTATAGAATATGCACTAGATTATCTTGGAATAGAAAAATCTACAGAAGGTTTCGTCTTGATCCCAGCATAGTGGCGGCTACTGATTTACAACATGTTATATACCTTCCCAAATCGCACAGAAGTGAAATATTTTATAAGAGACGACTTGCCTGCTATAACTTCACCGTCTACAACGTTTAGAATGACGATGACTACTGTTATGTTCCATGAGGGCGTAACCAAGCGTGGGGAAATTGAAATAGCGTCGTACATCTTCAAATACCTGACAAGATTAACAAGGAGTTGTCGACATAAACCTTTTTTGTGATGGATACCCTGGCCAAAATAAAAATATACAATTATCCCAGGCATGTTACAATGTATTTGTAACACATTCTTCGTCAGTCCATACTGGGACACTCTACTTTGAATCTAACCACGGTCAGGGCGAAGGGAATTTTATGCATTCCGTGATCGAACATTAGGGAATCTTGTCTCTTCCCTCCCAGCTTGCTGTAGTTACGAAAACAGCAAAAAAGGAATGCTGAGCCAAGACTCAAACAAAGAGGTATGACCCTACGCAGTTATCGGGGGATGCACATCAGATGTGTTAAACTAGAAACGTCATTCCAGAACCATTGGACTTCTCCGATGCTGACAGTGTGGTGATGGACAGTCCCTGGAAGGGC
>JAMKCH010046199.1:0-23203 GCA_023653785.1 Ophioderma brevispina | reverse complement strand
ACCGACCCAATCACACCTTGACATTAAACCTGACATCATTTGCAAAGCACTCCCCTGTCTAACCGACGGTGAAGTGGATGTGCAAGTGACGGACTTGAGGGGTTTTAACCTGACGTACCAGGGTACGAATTTGTGCTTGCTTGACTCCCACTTGACCACTACCTCCTATTGGTGTGTTGTTTGCTTTTCGGGCCTCTAGGGATCATCGGGGGAAATTTATGAGGGAAGAATGCCTGGTAGAATGGTTGAGGTGAATGAATGCAGCTAGTCGAACTAGTGGAAACTTGCAATGCGATTAGTTTTAAAAAAAAATCACCCTGCTTTAACACGTAGCAAAGTGAGTTGACAAGGGCAACACATCTGCACTATTTAAATGCAAATACAATTAGTTTGAACCAATCAAGATTATTGTGAACAGGAAACCTTAAGGTTTTGTAAGGTTGATTTGTTTTTCCCTTATTCTCAGTTGCTCGAAAAGTACAGATCAAGATCTCCCATTATTCTTATTGTTCTGTGTATGTTTTAAACCGGTAAGTGCTAAGTGCTAAGAAACGAAAAAAGAGAGAAAAAACTAAGGGAGAGAGAAACAAATTACAAGATATGTACGAGAAACAATATTCTCGGGATGTACAGAGTATGCTTTGAGGAAGGCAAGTATTACGAAAAGCAAACTTTTTCAACTAGAAAATACATTGGTGGCCATTTTTTCGTACACAGAATGATGGGTGAAAAATGGCCAAGAAAATAATAGTTGAGTCAAATTTTCTCTAAAGCCTGGGGATTTGTTCTGCAGGTTGTTGTTTTCAATATAATTTCAATTTTGCAGAAAATCCTTTTTTTCAGGCAAATGGGCAAAACAATAATTCTGCATTGTCCAAGAATTGAGAGCCATGTATGATCTAAGTCTTAGTCTAATAGTATACTGCCAGGACATTCCACGCAATGGTCTTAATATTAGAGCTTAATACCGTAATTACGGCTATGATTAATTTATCTTTGTTTAAATGTTTGGGCTTATACAAACTGACTGGGCTTCAACAAAACAAGCCTGCCCAATCAATTGTGCTCCAAAATGGTAGTGGAAAACCACATGGTGTTGGTAGTTAAATTTACATAGCACTGAAATGGACCCATTATTACGGCCAACACGGAAATCAACACCGGCTTTATAAGGAAAGACTGCTCGTGAGATATTTTCCCAGGGGGGTAGATCTATTGCGATCTCTGCGATAAAAGTGGAAGAAATCTCGAGGCGGCAATCTGTTTGCCATCATGACCGTGTTGTTCTGATATGGTTTGCTGGGGGCCCGTCATTCGTTACGGAAACTTGAGGACGTTCTCTGCATCCAATTATGGCAATCAATACTCTATGAACGTGCAATTTCCCTATTAATCCGAGGACTTCACAACATAGCATTATTAGACTTTCCACTGTCTTGATTTTTGTGTTTGAATATGTTCTCAAGGGCGGTGATATTTAACATCTCTCGGAAATTGAAAAGAAGAAATACAATGGACAGCAAAGATCCGCAAGTTTTTGCTGGTTAGTAAATTAAGTCAGCAATTCTAACTTCAGTTGTCTTACAATTTTCAAGTAAGAAGATCACAATTCATTGTTATTATAAAAAATGTCGATATATTTTTGGATATGGTGTTCATGGTACCTACGCCTATGCTATATTGTTAAATCTTCGTTTTATTCTGGTATTACATGCTTCGAAGGGCAATAATAGTTACCTTTAAATGGTGGGGGGGATATATAAGGTAATCTACTCTCTAATGTAAACGAGTGAAAATTTCACTCCCAAAAGGTGAACCTCTGTAGAACCAACCAATCCAAACCAATCCAAATGGAGTGGTTTTTGTACTATAAAGACGAATATTCCACTCAAAAAAGGTAAATCACTCCAAAAAGACTGAATTTCGTGTTGTCGTGTTTAACTCCTCAAGGTATGGTCCTTTGTTTTATTAAACTCCTCAACGATAAAATTCACTCTTTTTGGAGTGATTTTCACTCTACTAGGAAATAGAAACAATTTAAAAAAAGAAAAAACCTAAAAAATTATATTTTAAGTGTTTACAATATTTTTCCAACTCTTTTTGGTAGTGAATTTCACTCGTTTACATTTAGAGAGTATGAAACTCTGAGGACGCTAAACCTTCATAGAATAAGCATAATTATTTTTCCTTTTTCCCCAGACTTTTTTGTGCAATTATATTGCTACGATTCCTCATACTTCAATGTGAAGTCTTCGCTACATAATCATTAAAACGTTATTGTCTTAACATGAAGACTTTAATTTTTGACGCTATCATATGTCTTGTCTTCATACCATTCAATGGGCATTTACGTCATTGGGCACAACCTGACTCTAACCAAAACCAAAAATCCACCCAAAAGACATACACACCCCGATTCTAACGCCTAAGCTAAGGTCTTACCTTAGACCTAACCTTCGTCTTGCCCAGGGTCGCATTAGAATAGCCATTTTTTTTTGAAAATTTTTTAGCACCATTAGTAAGCAACACCTGTCGTTCACGCCCACCTTAAACCTTAATAATATTACCCAAAATGGTTGCCGGAACTTAACTGGGTTCGACAGTCGCTGAATATGTTTGGACATTATTGTTTAAACAAACTAAGCAGACTATACCATCATAACTAAATGAATCCTAACAAATTGAAATTACTTAAGGTAGTAGTTCCATCCTCTGTCTGGATGCTAACCATGTCTGGCTTTCAGAGTACCCGGTGTGATTTTAATAGTGTGAAGAAGGCAAATTGAACTTCTACAGATCTCTTTAAATGTTAGAATATCTGGCTAAACATTCATAAAATCTTTTAAACAATGATATTAAAGCATCCACTTTTGAAATATTTCAGATTTCATTATCTATTCTTACTATTATTGTCGCCTTAATCAATTCATGATGAACTTTCTTTAAAGGAAAGGCCGCCTCATATCCCTTAAAATCCATAAATGCCATTGTCGACACTTTTCAAAAACCAAGGAGCGGACCCTGCCTTGGTATTGGTAAAGTTTCTCCAACCACACAAATACCACCGGCTACTTGTGTGTGTGTGTGTGTGTGTGAGTGTGTGTGTGTGTTATGTGGTGTGTGGTGTGTGTGTGTGTGTTGGTGTGTGTGTTGTTGATGATAATGACATTTCCATTCATCTTCTTTCTTTTTTAAAAGTGAAATGAAAGAAAATTTGGTTTTGTAATATTTCTTCCAGAAAAACATATTAAAAAGTCAACACCAACAAGCTTACCCACAATAGCAATTCAATTATTCACTTCCTTGTTCGAATTGTAAATTGTATGAGGTATTTACCACATATTATTCATACGGTGAAAAATCTAGATTAAACTCATCAAAGGTGCGTTGTCATATAGAACCCACGGTAAGTAAATTAAATGCGTATTTTCGTCCGGGCGCTGGTCCATGGGTGTCAATCCTTTTTCATAAGGTGCCACTTTTTTTTGGTGGTGGCGCCGAAAGCTGCAAGGCTTTGGTGCAGTTAGAGTACGGGTCCGTTAGATATGGGTTGATTTTGTCTACGGGTAAATTTCCCGGCCAAGAAACATTAGTTTGAGATAATTTGTGGTCCTTTCATTTTAAAATAAAACGTAGTATAACAATACCTTGCTTTTTTGTCATGTTACTTTGGGCCGAGAGCACCAATTTAAATCCATATGCGATATTTTAAAATAGTCCATTCGGAGGTCCACATCTTTGTACCTGGTCCGCATTGGCTCTCGACGACCCTTGGCTTGTGAACCTCAGAAATTGAAGCGTATGCTTTAGCCGTGTTTCATTTTGGCTAAACATTATAATATTTTTAAACTGATATTATAAAGCAATCCACTTTGAACATATGTCAGCTTTACATTATCTATTCTTACTATTATTGTCGCCTTAATCATTCTATGACCTTTCCTTAAAGGAAAGGCGCCTTATATCCCTTAAATCCATAAATGCCATTGTCGACACTTTTCAAAACCAAGGGAGCGACCCTTGCGTGTATTGGAAAATAAAAGTTCGCCTAACAACACAAATACCGATACCTTTGGTGTGTGTGTTGTGTGTGGTGTAGTGTGTGTGTGTGGTGTGGTGTGTGTGGTGTGTGTCGTGTGTGTGTGTGTGTAGGTGTTGGTGTGGTGTTTGATGATAGGACATTTCAATTCATATGCTTTCGTTTTAAACGTGCAATGAAAGAAATTGTGTGTTGTAATATTTCTTCCATAAAAAACATATTAAAAAAGTCAACACCACAAGCTTGACCAAAATAGCAAATGCACTTATTCACTTCCTTGTCGAATTTGTAATATGTATGAGGTATTTACCACATATTATTCATACGGTGAAAAATCTAGATGTACAACTCACTCAAAGGGAAGGTGCGTTGTCATATAGAACCCAAAGTTAAGTAAATTAAATGCGTATTTATTCGGCACTGTCAGGGGTGTCAATCCGTTTCAGAAAGGTGCCACTATGTTTTTATTTTTGGTGGTGGGGGGCCGAAAGCTGCAAGGCTTGTGCATTTAGAGTACCGTGAAATAGTGTGTCTACGGTCAAAATTGTTCCCGGCCAAGAACATTAAGTTTTAGATATTTGTGGGTCCTTTCATTTTAAAATAACACAAGTTATAACAATACATTGCGTTTTTTTGTCAATGTTACTTTGGGCCGATGAAGACACCAAGTTTAAATCCAAATGCGAATATTTTAAAATATTCCATTCGAGGTCCACCTCTTTGTACCTGGTCCGCTTGGCTCTCGAACTACCCTTGGCTTTGAACCTCTAAAGCTGAAGCGTATTCTTTTATCCGTGTTCTTGTTGGCTACACATTAGAATATTTTTAAACATGATATTATAAAGCATCCACTTTGAAAAATATTTCAGATTTACATTTCTATTCTTAACTATTATTGCGCCTTATCCAATTCATTCTGAACTTTCTTTAACGGAAAGGCGTCCTTATATCCTTAAATCCATAAATGCCATTGTCGACACTTTTCAAAAACCAAGGAGCGGACGGACCCTTGCCTTGTATTGGTAAATTCGCCTACCAACACAAAATACCGCTAACTTTGGTGTGTGTGTTGTGTGTTTGTGAGTGTGTGTGTGTGTGTGTATGTGTGTGTGTGTGTGTGCTTGTGTGTGTTGGTGTAGGTTTGTGTGTGTTTGTGATAGGCTTTTCCAATTCATATGCTTTCTTTAAAAGTAATGAAAGAAAATTTGGTTTTGTAATATTCTTCCAGAAAAAACATATTAAAAAGTCACACCAACAAGCTTGACCAAAAATAGGCAAATGCAATATTCACAATTCCTTGTCGAATTTGTAAATATGATGGAGGTATTTACACATATTATTCCTACTGTGAAAATCTAGGATGTAAAACTCATCAAAGGTGCGTTGTCATATGAGACCCAAGTAAAGTAAATTAATGCGTATTTAGTCTGGGGGCGCTGTCAGGGGTTTCAATCCGTTTCAGAAAGGTGCCACTATGTTTTTGGTGGTGGCTCCGAAAGCTGCAAGGCTTGTGCATTTAGAGTACCGTGAAATAGTGGTTCCTACGGTACATGAATAGTGTAGAAAAGAAGTAACTACTTAGTCCACCAACTTACGTTCTAAGGAAATGTACCCATCGTTTTCAACAATTCAGTATTAATGAAAATCTAAGGCCTTTTTTAATTTGAAAGGTTGTGAGAATGATACTTTTTGTACATTGTTTTTAATTTATACCAAAGGTTAGTTGAATGGAAAGGTATATGACCATGATCAAATTTTATAAAATTGCACCATCTGTCCTTAGAACTAATTCTTAACACTTAGGTACTTCTTATTCTACACTCTTCAAATCTTGTTCCCGGCCAAGAACACTTAGTTTTTTGATATATTTGTGGGTCCTTTCATTTAAAATAACACGTAAGTATAACAATACATTGCTTTTTTGTCAATGTTACTTTGTCGATGAAGACACAACTTTTAAATCACAAATGCGATATTTTAAAAAATATTCCCATTTCTGAGGTCCACTCTTTGTACCTGGTCCCGCATTGGCTCTCTACGACCCGTGGCGTTGTTTAACCTCAGACAGTTGAAGCGTAGCTTTACCTTTGTCATGTTGTCCAAAGTGGCATTCTATCAAAATGTCACGCCAAATAGTGATTATTTTAGTGTTCCAAGTTTTTTGCGATTATGTTACTACTCTTTCGGTTGACGCTACATAAGAATATGTACCCTGTCCTTATATGTTTTTGAGAGAGAATAATTTCTAGGTCTGATGTTACATAAGAAATAGATTTGAGATTATCCTGATTTTGGCCCGTAACCTGCTTTTTTTCAGGCTTTCGGTCAGAAATAGTTTGGCTGTCTTTGTTTTGAATATTTAAAATTCTAAGAAACAAGAATTAAATTAGAATTTATGCCTACCTTAAAACCTCATAATCCACCATATTCTTATGGTCTTTCAAAGCTGAACTCATCCCATTTTGGTGTCGATGGCACTATAGTATTACAGGGAGGCACATTCTTATCAACATGCGGTATGTAATCTGTTGTGTGTATGTGTTTGTGTGTTTGGTGTGTTAGGTGTGGTGTGTGGTGGTGTGTGTAAGTTTCGGTTAACCTTCTTTCAAATTGCTCCGTACATGGCACCCTTACTCCATTGCCACTAAAACTTAAGTCATAGGTGCACCATAGAACTTGCATGTCATGGTAGGGATAAAGGGCATATAACCAAAGACAAAGGTAAATTAGTGGGTCAAATTAATCTGATACCTGGCCCTGTTTCATAACCGTTAAAATTATCTTAAATGGACTTAAGAAGAATCATTCTTAAAAGAGAAATTTGAAGCATTTCTTATCTTTAGATTTATGAATTCAATCCCCGTCCCTCTTTTTATAACTGGGTCATATCTGAATTAATTTACATTACAACTTCATCCAAACTCTTTTAATAAAACATTACAATTTAAGAAGAATCTCTCTTCTTAGCCTCGTCCCCAGAATAGCCTTCGTTGCAGGGGCCCTTTTCACAAAGATTTATATCGATGTAAGTTGGATTATCAGGATAATTCGTCAACGCGTCCAGATGTACAATCAGTTCAAACTTACGCTTGATGAGTTACGCTTGATAATCAAACTTACAATCGAATCGATCGTAAGTCTTTGTAAAACGGGCCCCAGAAGTGGTCAAAATTTTGGTGTCACAAGAAACTACTAGTTTATTTTTCTCATTCACTCTACTAAATCTTAGGGCTAAAAAAAAATGCTTTGTTTTGGAAAAATGTGCCCTATTTTGGTCGACAATATATATATTTACAAGAGTACTCTATGGGGCATACAAATCACATTTTTTGCTCTCACATAAAAATGGATTGATTTTAGCGCGAAACTTCGATGAGGTTTGGAGGTCAAGTCCATCCAATCAAGATGAAACCCTTATGTAATTTAAATCGGGGCACCCCCCCTTTAAATCTGTATTCTCTAATAAAAATTAAACTTTATATCCCTGAAATAATGATTGATAACGATAGATACTGTGTCCACTAGCAAAAACCGAGGTGAACCGGCATGCAACGAGTGGTTGAGTTGAAGCCCCTCCTTACATAATCCCATGAGTAGGGATAGACACGAGGTTTCTGAGTTCCAGTTTGATCAAACACTGAAGCCGACGTTATGCCTTGATGGTCGCAAGGAGCCTATCCTTAAGGGGGGCATTCCTTGATCCACATGCTTATCCTTCGCTTTATCCTAGCCGCGATTTTTTTGTATATACCATTTGAACCGTTTATCCTTAGTATCGTATTCTGCCTATTGATGACGTGGCAATGTGATCAATTCGTGATTGTTTCCGTCAAGAACCAATCAATGGCTAATACTATATTATTCATACGGTGAAAAATCTAGATGTACAACTCACTCAAAGGGAAGGTGCGTTGTCATATAGAACCCAAAGTTAAGTAAATTAAATGCGTATTTATTCGGCACTGTCAGGGGTGTCAATCCGTTTCAGAAAGGTGCCACTATGTTTTTATTTTTGGTGGTGGGGGGCCGAAAGCTGCAAGGCTTGTGCATTTAGAGTACCGTGAAATAGTGTGTCTACGGTCAAAATTGTTCCCGGCCAAGAACATTAAGTTTTAGATATTTGTGGGTCCTTTCATTTTAAAATAACACAAGTTATAACAATACATTGCGTTTTTTTGTCAATGTTACTTTGGGCCGATGAAGACACCAAGTTTAAATCCAAATGCGAATATTTTAAAATATTCCATTCGAGGTCCACCTCTTTGTACCTGGTCCGCTTGGCTCTCGAACTACCCTTGGCTTTGAACCTCTAAAGCTGAAGCGTATTCTTTTATCCGTGTTCTTGTTGGCTACACATTAGAATATTTTTAAACATGATATTATAAAGCATCCACTTTGAAAAATATTTCAGATTTACATTTCTATTCTTAACTATTATTGCGCCTTATCCAATTCATTCTGAACTTTCTTTAACGGAAAGGCGTCCTTATATCCTTAAATCCATAAATGCCATTGTCGACACTTTTCAAAAACCAAGGAGCGGACGGACCCTTGCCTTGTATTGGTAAATTCGCCTACCAACACAAAATACCGCTAACTTTGGTGTGTGTGTTGTGTGTTTGTGAGTGTGTGTGTGTGTGTGTATGTGTGTGTGTGTGTGTGCTTGTGTGTGTTGGTGTAGGTTTGTGTGTGTTTGTGATAGGCTTTTCCAATTCATATGCTTTCTTTAAAAGTAATGAAAGAAAATTTGGGTTTTGTAATATTCTTCCAGAAAAAACATATTAAAAAGTCACACCAACAAGCTTGACCAAAAATAGGCAAATGCAATATTCACAATTCCTTGTCGAATTTGTAAATATGATGGAGGTATTTACACATATTATTCCTACTGTGAAAATCTAGGATGTAAAACTCATCAAAGGTGCGTTGTCATATGAGACCCAAGTAAAGTAAATTAATGCGTATTTAGTCTGGGGGCGCTGTCAGGGGTTTCAATCCGTTTCAGAAAGGTGCCACTATGTTTTTGGTGGTGGCTCCGAAAGCTGCAAGGCTTGTGCATTTAGAGTACCGTGAAATAGTGGTTCCTACGGTACATGAATAGTGTAGAAAAGAAGTAACTACTTAGTCCACCAACTTACGTTCTAAGGAAATGTACCCATCGTTTTCAACAATTCAGTATTAATGAAAATCTAAGGCCTTTTTTAATTTGAAAGGTTGTGAGAATGATACTTTTTGTACATTGTTTTTAATTTATACCAAAGGTTAGTTGAATGGAAAGGTATATGACCATGATCAAATTTTATAAAATTGCACCATCTGTCCTTAGAACTAATTCTTAACACTTAGGTACTTCTTATTCTACACTCTTCAAATCTTGTTCCCGGCCAAGAACACTTAGTTTTTTGATATATTTGTGGGTCCCTTTCATTTAAAATAACACGTAAGTATAACAATACATTGCTTTTTTGTCAATGTTACTTTGTCGATGAAGACACAACTTTTAAATCACAAATGCGATATTTTAAAAAATATTCCCATTTCTGAGGTCCACTCTTTGTACCTGGTCCCGCATTGGCTCTCTACGACCCGTGGCGTTGTTTAACCTCAGACAGTTGAAGCGTAGCTTTACCTTTGTCATGTTGTCCAAAGTGGCATTCTATCAAAATGTCACGCCAAATAGTGATTATTTTAGTGTTCCAAGTTTTTTGCGATTATGTTACTACTCTTTCGGTTGACGCTACATAAGAATATGTACCCTGTCCTTATATGTTTTTGAGAGAGAATAATTTCTAGGTCTGATGTTACATAAGAAATAGATTTGAGATTATCCTGATTTTGGCCCGTAACCTGCTTTTTTTCAGGCTTTCGGTCAGAAATAGTTTGGCTGTCTTTGTTTTGAATATTTAAAATTCTAAGAAACAAGAATTAAATTAGAATTTATGCCTACCTTAAAACCTCATAATCCACCATATTCTTATGGTCTTTCAAAGCTGAACTCATCCCATTTTGGTGTCGATGGCACTATAGTATTACAGGGAGGCACATTCTTATCAACATGCGGTATGTAATCTGTTGTGTGTATGTGTTTGTGTGTTTGGTGTGTTAGGTGTGGTGTGTGGTGGTGTGTGTAAGTTTCGGTTAACCTTCTTTCAAATTGCTCCGTACATGGCACCCTTACTCCATTGCCACTAAAACTTAAGTCATAGGTGCACCATAGAACTTGCATGTCATGGTAGGGATAAAGGGCATATAACCAAAGACAAAGGTAAATTAGTGGGTCAAATTAATCTGATACCTGGCCCTGTTTCATAACCGTTAAAATTATCTTAAATGGACTTAAGAAGAATCATTCTTAAAAGAGAAATTTGAAGCATTTCTTATCTTTAGATTTATGAATTCAATCCCCGTCCCTCTTTTTATAACTGGGTCATATCTGAATTAATTTACATTACAACTTCATCCAAACTCTTTTAATAAAACATTACAATTTAAGAAGAATCTCTCTTCTTAGCCTCGTCCCCAGAATAGCCTTCGTTGCAGGGGCCCTTTTCACAAAGATTTATATCGATGTAAGTTGGATTATCAGGATAATTCGTCAACGCGTCCAGATGTACAATCAGTTCAAACTTACGCTTGATGAGTTACGCTTGATAATCAAACTTACAATCGAATCGATCGTAAGTCTTTGTAAAACGGGCCCCAGAAGTGGTCAAAATTTTGGTGTCACAAGAAACTACTAGTTTATTTTTCTCATTCACTCTACTAAATCTTAGGGCTAAAAAAAAATGCTTTGTTTTGGAAAAATGTGCCCTATTTTGGTCGACAATATATATATTTACAAGAGTACTCTATGGGGCATACAAATCACATTTTTTGCTCTCACATAAAAATGGATTGATTTTAGCGCGAAACTTCGATGAGGTTTGGAGGTCAAGTCCATCCAATCAAGATGAAACCCTTATGTAATTTAAATCGGGGCACCCCCCCTTTAAATCTGTATTCTCTAATAAAAATTAAACTTTATATCCCTGAAATAATGATTGATAACGATAGATACTGTGTCCACTAGCAAAAACCGAGGTGAACCGGCATGCAACGAGTGGTTGAGTTGAAGCCCCTCCTTACATAATCCCATGAGTAGGGATAGACACGAGGTTTCTGAGTTCCAGTTTGATCAAACACTGAAGCCGACGTTATGCCTTGATGGTCGCAAGGAGCCTATCCTTAAGGGGGGCATTCCTTGATCCACATGCTTATCCTTCGCTTTATCCTAGCCGCGATTTTTTTGTATATACCATTTGAACCGTTTATCCTTAGTATCGTATTCTGCCTATTGATGACGTGGCAATGTGATCAATTCGTGATTGTTTCCGTCAAGAACCAATCAATGGCTAATACTATATTTCTTATACAAACGTTGTGGAATATCACCATATATACATATTGAATCAACTTGAAATGTTGTGAAGTACATCTTTTCTTAGAAGATGTCAGTGCATGAACTTAAACAAAAACAAAGTAGAAGGTGCTAGAAAAAATCATGAAATCCTTTCAGTTTAGAGCCAAAACATTTTTGATTATTGTCAGTGTCTCCAAATCATACATTATTGAGTTAAGATCAAAATATGACATCTAGTTGTTTTTCTAAAATATTCAAACTCACTTTCTTCGGTGCCGATTTCCGTGCTTGCGCCCAAGAATCCTAAATCGAAAATTATTATTTCATGGTACAAATCTGAATGCCATTTTATTATAAAATTTTTCTGCAGATAGACATAAATAATCTAAATTCATGTCTCTCAGCATACCCATACGTTTTCAAATACTACACGTGATTCTCTACACATACATCCTACTATATGCGAGAGATTAAGCGTAATTGTAAAGGTTACTTTCCCACTGTCGACAAACAATACTCCGGCTCAGTTAGGGGGGCTGCGTGCCCTCATGTATTCCTAGACTTAGTCACTGGTCACAAAACAGTGACCAATTTGCAGCACGCTGGTATTTGCCTGTAATGTCGGAACGCATACAAGTAATGTATGGTGCCAGTTTAAAAGAGTTTTCTACTGTTGAAAAGAAAGCCATCTGCAGTTGACTTTCCCATATTGACATAATTGAAAGAGGACAAAAGGTGTGCCTGCTATTAGATAACATAGTACGTACTGTAAGAAAAAGACCCATACAATTACAACTATTGACATATATGTATTGGTTTATAAAGGTTTGAACTTACAACAATCACTGGTCCTTCAAACAAACTTATAAGCTGGTACGCACTATGAGCAAGGCATGCTCACTCTACCAGGGCTAGTCACTAGCCGTGGTGTGCACATGTTTAACAACAGCTGACTATGCTGTTCCGGGGTATCAAAATCAAGTAACACAGGGGGTGTATTTACCTCAATGTACTGGATTGGAAAGTTTTGAAATGCGCCCCTAAAATGGCCTTTTCGGACTTTTTGAACATCTCAACAACAACCAAACAGGGGACTTTTAAATTGTCAAGACTCTCTAAATGAGACCTTTTATTAAAAAATTAGCAAAAGTGGACTTTTTTACCCTTTGTTAATTTGGGGTGGCGACAAAAACCCCCCCCCCCCCCCCCCCCCCCCCGCGGTACGGCCGTTCATAGTAATACGTGTCATTTTGGCTATTGTGTATTGCCTGCCAATGAGACGACTTTTATTGGCACTTCTCAAAACTATTTGCTATAAACCTTGTGATTCCTACTGGAGAATTTCTGATAAATCACAGTGACATCATCACATTTTTTGTACTTTGTCAAAAAACACCAACATCTATTAAATGTTCGGTTATAAACTTTTAATCTCATCATTGGCAGGCGCCAGCGGGGGGGGGGGTGGTGGGGGGGCAGGGGGATTTGCGCCCCCTAGTATTTTTTCTTGCACCCCCAGGCCAGAAGAAAAATGATGGGATTTTTGGCAAAAAATCAGCGATCTCCAAATTTAGGCAATATCATCGATTTTTGACAAAAATTGTAAAAGTTTTTTTTCGGCCAAATTTGGAAGTTTCCCAAAAAAATTTCCTCCCTCCCCCGTTTACCCCCAGAATGATTTGACAGTTGTACGCTTTTATGTACAGGACATAAAATTGATTGACGTGACGGGCATCAGATGAACCCATTGCCTGTAATAACTAATATCCAGAAGGCACTCCCGTCTTGGAGTTTTGGGGGGGGACGCGTATGCGACTCCATATATTTTTAAAATGTCACCCAACACTCACATTTTTTGAAAGTTTTACCACTCTCAACCTAAAGACCCCTATTTTGGTGAAAATTGTGAACATTTTCACCCAAAGACCCCCTATTTTGGTAATTTTTGTCAAAATTTTCTAAAAAGACCAAATCTTTGGGAAAATTTGCATCAAATTTGCACCCGAAAACCCCCTATTTTGAGGCATTTTGGCAAGTCCTCTCACCCCAGTACAGTACCCCTATTTGTTTGAGTACTCTGTCACCGAAGCCCCTGGGTTTTTTTTTTTTTGGTAGCGCCACCGTCACCAAACCCATTCCATTTCATAATTATGTGATACCCCCCTCCCCCTCCGCCGGGGCAAATACGAATACTTCGCGTAATTATGTCACAACCCAATACTTACTGACGATACACATGTCACCATTACACGTTTACAATCGTGCAACAACGCTTCAACTTGGCAACTTGGGTTGCAGCAACATTTCCTTCCGCTAACATTGAAATTCGTGACTAAATGATGCACAGCAAAACTAAATGCCATTAAACCTAGGGTGTCCACCTTAAAACAAACTGTCTCTCTATAGAACATAATTTCTACATCAAATGGTGAAATAATCGTGTCGACACCCGGACACCCAAAAAAAACTCTACTCTAGATTTTGGTACAAATGTTCAAGTTGCAGCCAATTTTCGCATTTTTGCATTTTGCGATGATCAAACTCTGAGGGATTTGGGTTAGTCTGGCAAGTCGAAAACTGTTCGAAATTAAAACGACAGCATTTTATTATCTCGATTTAGGAGGGCACGCAGGCGCGGTACGGCTCAGTTGCTTCAATGGAGGGCCGGGGCCCTCAAACAAATCTGGATTGTGCAGGTACGATTGGTTCCATCTCCATATTCTGACTGGTTTAACCAAAAATGTGTCAAACTCAATGTAGTCTTAACGGTCTTTTGTGATGACGACCTTGTTTATTGTGTAGGACAACCTGGGTCGTCTCTTTAAAATAATAGGTAGATGTACATGCCTGGGTATATATGTAAAGTCACTGAATGGTCCCGGCAATGCCAACATATCAAGCATTGAAAATGCAATTTGTTAAATATATTAGCTAAACATCCCAGCAAAAGCCAAAGCTGTAAAGGGGTGTTTATCTGTGGGGGGATCAGTGGTTATGTTTTGTCCCATTAATACCCAGAACACTGGATTGTTATCTTTTCAGACATACTTAAAACATAAGTTTACGGGAACATGTGTCTCAATTGAAGTAGATTTTACACAATAAATCAACTATTCAATATGCGTACTTATTGATGTCAATTTGGATACCGTACACTGGTAAGGGCCTGACATCAAAACGCAATCCTGTTTGACCGTTGGGTTTCATGCCGTTGAACTGTGTTCAATTGTTAAAACATAGAAATGGTTCCAACCGCAAACACAAAAGCGGAATCGAAGTTTCCTAAAAATAACATAAAATTGTAAAATTTAAATTTGATTCATATAGGCATCGAGATATAATTAACCTTGGTGCTTGAGGTCCCCGGTTCAATCCAACTTGCAGCGATTTAATCGGGTACTAATTCTGGATTTATTTGTACAAGAGCTACTGTTAAAATTAGAATTCGTTCTCCCCGTGGTTCATGTGGACTTGGGCACATTGCACTGGAATGCTCCGTCCATCGGAGGGGACGTTACTTGTGCATGTACATCACAGCCAGTTTCGAAAAGTAAGTAAATAGACCCCATGGAAGAAATGCCTGGGTATGCTTTCTTGGGTTTCCTGACATTGTTCGAATAAATCAAATAGGCATTAATAGTGCATTAATATCATGACATACACCATGAATAGTAATGGGCCTAGAATAGATCCTGTGGAATTCTACAAGTTTGTATTTTTCAAGACGGATCCTTCCGTGTTATAATATACATATTGGGGTTTTTGGCTCGAATCACTTTCGAATCGTGAATACAATCCCTCTAAATCATATATAGTGATTTTCACTTTTAAAAGTAATAATTTTCTTGTCAATTTTCCAAACAAACGAACGTAATATTGTTATGTGTATTTAAATAACAATTTCGTCAAACTGCCAAACCAGTGTCATTTTTAAAAACAATGTGAATTCACTTTCATCAATCATTTTTTTTAAGTCCTAAATCAGAAAATCAATCAAAAGCTTACACCTGAACAACTTTATAAATATAAAAATCGTTATTACAAGATATGTAGATATTTACACTTTGAAATGAGTTTTAAATTTCATTAAAAAAATCAACGTACCAAATCTCAACTTCTCCAGAAAAATTGAGGGCTTGTGTGTGTTATTAATCTGTTATGTATAGCTTCATTTGTGTTCTCCCCAATATTCTACATTGAACAACACCGTCTTATATTATTGTACAACTTACAAACCCAAAAAAAAAAAAAATGTCTTTACAGTGCAGTTTCAGAGTAAACAGGACAAATTTTTGCAAGATAATATTGTTTTTTAAAAATGTTTTTTTTTTAATATTGTTATTGTTATTTAAATAACAATCTGGAACTGCTAAACCGATTGTAATTTTTTCAAACAATATGAATTCAACATTCAAACATTTTTGTTACCTACATTGGACAACACCGTCTTATATTATTTTACATCCTAGTCTTTGCATGCATTTTCATGTAAAACAGTGAAAAATGTTGACAAGATCGAGAAACGGCTTCACTTATATCTTAATACTAAGCTATTGGACTGGGGGATTCGTTTCCGTCCGCGAATTGGGCTACTATTTCCAAACTGTTCTACTTATTTAAAATTCGAGTTCAAAGGTTCTGTAACGAAACATCCATCTTCATGTGGCGCAAATCACACATTTAGGAACCGCTATTTCGTGAAGTGTATGTGCTGGACAAGTTTTGACTAACCTAAGATATTGTCACGACAAATTTTAGTTTATGGTATTTGTGTTATTTAGCCCATTTTCCAAGAAAAGAACATTTTTAACAAAAAAATCATTTTATATTTTGCCTTCAACCATTATATAAACAATCACTTCCTTTGCCCGGCATAATTGAATACATAGATAACTATACCAGTCAATATGGTTAACATTAACGGCGTCAATAATAAATGACGATACTGTTTCTGTCAGTACATATTTGTTTTAGTCTACATATGGGATAATATGTCGGCATTTTAATAAATTCACATATAGACAGTATTAAAATAGAATATTATAAAACGAATAGCTAGGTCATTGGACAGGGAAGTCATACTGGAAAGAAATTTGGGAACAACAATCTAATGGCCAATTTCAGATAATGCCGAGGCGTGTGCTTGTAATAGAATGTAGAATTCTTTTTGTTCTTAGATCAATCAACAAAAGAATTCCACGTTTCGGGTGCAAGTACACATATCGCGTATGGCATCTTAACCAGCCTACCTGATTTATAGGCGTTTAGATGGCCATACTCAATGCTTTTACCGCTAACCCGAAACGTGAATTCTTTTCTTTTGTTTTGAATTGACCCACGAACAACATTCCTCCTCATTCCAAGTGGCAAGTACAACGACTCACGCATTGCTCCCAAACCTCCTTTGGGTGTCGTTTTTATCCACTGGCCTCATTGCCTCGTCCGTCAAATACTTCCGTGGTATTTGCCATGCGTCGAGCGCGATGTGCGTAAACACCCGAAGCTATTTAACTGAACACTCTGATTGGCTAATTAGCGCATCTGAACAACAGCGCAAGTTTGAGAGTGGCTCTGATCACGCGTCCATGACGATTACTATGTTGGCCACTACGGAGGTATTTTGACGGCGAGTATAGTTGAGTCGCTTTCGTTTGTAGCATTTATGTATTATGTATCTATCTAGTTGGTGGTTCGGCATACGCTTACAATAGACTCGATAAAACTTATAGTTATTTTATTAAGATACGGAAAAACAAAGATTAATTATAAATGACCGAATTAATGCAATGAATAGCTGATTAGATAAATGAATGAATAAATACAAAGGATGACACATACACTTCCAAATATAAGCACACAGCTGTTACCCTACATCTCTTTATATAAGCCGCGGTCGTAACATAATCATGTAACCCAGTTATTCCTTCTTATTTAACATTTTCGATCCAAGCCACTTCACCGCAAGCCACGTCTTGTCTCGAGAAGTGCCAAAGTTAATTTCACCATATCTCACGGCTCTAAAGTTCCACTTGTTGCCCGACAATACAATAACAAATTCTTAAAGACCCACACGACGTCCACTTCTTTTTTACTTGCCTTTTCTTGTCCGTCTACCAATCAAGTAATTTAGACGGCCGACTATCTTTAACACCACTGGGAGATCAGTCTTTATTAACCTCACCAGAGCCTTTCCACGCCTTAAAGCTCGGTACAGCTTTCAAGGTGTTTATATGGACTGTAGGGTGTAATTGACCAATATATCACACCTTAGCACACGACACTCTGAAGATTGATTCCTTTCACGGGGTAATTTGGTGTATTTTGTTTTAAAATACAACAACTTTCGAACAATTCCTGCCATTTTTTTAACTAGCGTGGTAAAAAGCATTTCAATAAGTGCAGATATGCGAAGTCTTAGATCACTACTGCGTTGACAGATTGTTTACTTTTCTTACGGACCTTGAAATATGTATGTCAGATCTTGTGTAGCATCATTCTACCGCACAGAATGAGTTAAACTGTATAACCTATGCCCTAAATTTCGGTTGAAAAATCTGTCTAACACAAACCATGCAAACTACACCTTTCAAACAATATATCTGTACACTCCCAATATAAATCAATTGAATCAGACTCGTTTCTTTAAGAGCACTTTAATATCATTCACAAATCTCATAATCGAAGTCCATTTTCCATCTGTAACTAATACATTACCTGTATCGAGCATTGTAGAAAGTCTGTGAAAGAGCCATGGCCTCTGCCCATAGTATTTGTTTCGAGAGAAGAAGCGACAGAAGTAGTTCAAAGTAAATTGATTTCAATGGTAGTGGGGCAGCCTTGCTGCACACCTCCAGGCACTACCAGCGTGAGGTGACAATAGTGGGCATGTACTTTTCTTTCTCTTGGCCGGAGGAAATGACAACTTTGTATTTTTAGACTTGGATGTATTTGTGAGCATATTGCACGAGCACGTTGTTTATTTGTAAATTAAATACGGTTAGAAGGTTAGGGTCTTTGGCTAGAATTACCAGTGGGGTCTCAAATAGTCTTTAATAAAGGCAGAACTGATACATACAAGCTAATATAACTTGAGCAATGTTAAGTTATTTTGTTTAATGGCAAAAGCACCTTCAGTGCAATGCTGGGAGTTTTCTATTGTAATTTTTGTTTATTTAACCGCATGACTTGACCATGTATATACATGTTTCAGAAGTGCTGACCTTTTGATATTACGCTATGTTTTTCTACTTTGTTGTTGTTGATGCGTGTTCTGTAAATCAATGTAAAAAATAGCGATTAAAAGAATGTTAAACAATCTATACGCAAAGGCGAGTACATTTTCGCCAATTGTGAGCAGGTTTTACTCGCCTATGGAAAGGAGCATTTCCCCTTTATAAGCAACATTTCCACAATGATAGCATCTTTTCCATAAAATATAATCGTCTTGCATTTTGTATGACCTTTTTATCGGGTGTCGCATTGGCATTGAATGAAAATTGAAATAAGTCAGTAGTTATAAGATCGTGCAGGTACATGTGAAGAGAGAGTACATATGAAGAGAGAGTATGTAAATGCTTTCTCCAATGCAAAAACACATTAGTTTCCTTCACAATAGAGCAATGGATTTGATGGCCAATCCGTTCAAAACTAATTTTCTTAGAAAGTTTGATTTTTTATAATCTACTTATCTTTAAAGCCGCCTAATGATTATGTCATACCGACGTCGCAGTCACACCGGATTGATTCTATATCCGATCCGAGTTGAACCATTTTAAAAGAGCACACAGATCCTCTATCATATGTGCTGCATGTATTTAATCTTAGTTTTGTGGTGTTATTATAAGACTTAAAACATTCTTTCCAAAAGTATCTAGTTGTTCTTGCTATTAATTTTCATGCCACTTTTTTGACTATTGCAGCCCTGCAAGCACTTAATTATGAATCTTATGTATTTCACATCAATTTCCGTCAGTTGAATTCGTAATACTTTATCACTGGCATTTTAAGCCCTTTAAAGAATATTATGTTTAGCACTGCAGTGGGAACAAAGTACTTTGCATATGAGAGCAACCAAAGATGGAGCAGTACTTCCTGCTGTGACCGCTGTTTCTATAATACAATGACGCACGTTAGCAGCTTTAAAACATCTACATTTTGTAAACATCCCACATTAGCAATTAATTTGTACTGCTAGGTATCTTTGCTAATTTATTTTATATTCATTGTGTATTTAAGTTTTGTTTGCCTTTTTATGTTGAATTAATGTTTGTAATGTAAAGTTCATTCTGAATATTGCAGGGCCTCCTTGAAAATCATTGCTATTGTATGTCACTGAAGGTGCTTCCTATTAACTACTGGCACATTTTTCAAAATAGTCGCCCTAAGATTTTGACAATTGATTATTTGCATGTTTGTAAAGCTGTTATATAACATGATCCATGCCTGAAATGATTAAGACCAAATCAAGCTTCCTTTGGGTAAACGGAAAAACGAGTTTATATAGACTTCCGCGACATTTATTCATGACGACGCGAAATTCGCGTTTAACACAAGAAAACACACGCTGCAGTCGATTACTACGGCATGCACCCTGTTTGACCGGTCTGTGATCAATAAATCAATCACAAGACAGTTAACGCAATGAGATACTTTGCATTTCACTGCAGTACAGTTGGATGTCATTCATTTACGACAATGCAACAAACACGTGAATGCAAAAATGTCTTCGGCCGATAACAATCACCCCACTAAATCGATTAAAAGCGTGCTTACTATATAAAAAATGAAAACCTGAAAATATATTATGTATTGTCAATGATCTTAAATGATAGTGTGTTGTTATTGTATCACTTTTGTGATTTTTAAAATAGAGAAACGATTCCTGGCAGGGAATGTACACCCCTTGTTGTTTAATGCAAGAGAAAATTCTAGGAGCGCTTTTCCAAATATGGGCAAGGAAGGATTGTTAACATATAGTTTCCAATGACGTCGTTCTGATGTGAGATCCAATTGAACATTGTTAGGTGATGGTAATGCCTATTATAGATATGGTCAACGATACTAGCTGTGAAATCCTAAATTCTGCTGCTGTAAAGACTCTTGGCCAGTTAGTTATTGTTGATTGCGGAGTTTGTAGATCGGTTGATGCAGTACCCGGCATCCATATTGTAGGTACCACGTGGCGTTAAAGCTATTTAGTTCTGTAGTTCTTTTGAAACTCAAAAGAGCTGGAGATAAAATAGAGATACAAATTGTGGTCCAAAGGTGGACCATTTTGAAATACTGCAGAATAATTTTCTCGCCCAGGGACCTATAGACCTTGTCGTCTTGACCCCTACTGGACAACTGATTTTCAGGTCTGCTCCAAAACAAAAAAGGAGATATATTACTGATGAAGATCCTCGGATTTTATCCTGAATATTGATATTGTGTAGCTCCTCTGTATTTTGCGCTATAAACATATCATCGTTGGAAATGAACGCTACTTTAATTGTGAACTTTAATCACTTAGTGGATTCTAAGTATTTGTATTCATAAGACATTCTTGAGTTTTTGATTGTCATTGTCCAGTGTAATTGTTTGGTTAAATTCTGGAAACCAATCGTTTTTTTAAATCAACCAAAATCAACTAACTTATGTTATTATATAAAAATTAGACATTTTTGGGCACACGGATCATTTGTTTGGTTGGAATGGTAATGGACCTTAGCGTCCACGATAGGCCGCTAACGTTGTTTAACATTAAAGGCCACAATTAGCAAAATAGTATAATCGGGGTGGAAAATAACCAGAAACAACATACACCTGACAAAAGATGGGCCTTAATTTCATTACATTATGAAGTGTAATAGCAGCAGTCAAGAGTGATTTCTTATGGAGCATAAAGGACATGAATAGGCTCACCCAGTATTGTCACTGTTAACTGATTTGATGTTGGATGATGGACGATTATACTATCGATCTGCTGATGTCACGAGTATTGAGCAACGCTTCTAATCCGTTATTGAAAATAACTTCCAGCATGAAGCAGTTGTTTTGGAGTATGTTCATTGTTGCTAATTGCTCCCATGTGATTTTTGTTAAAATTGTTGGACCGTTATTTATATAAGAATGCCTATCATTAAGATCAATATCCCTGCTGCGTTTTGTTAAGATTTGGTTGAACAACTCTATAATGCAAAGGTTCATCATAAAGGTCATCTCCACATGAAACATCGCCAAGTTTCGTTTAAGACATACGTGTCCTTTGTCCATAGCATTTGTTGCGAGATAGGGGGAACGAGAGAAGTATAATTCAAGGTTAAATTGATTTCAATTAGAACTAGCAAAACTGGACTCGTCCTTTCAGGTCCTATTGATATGAGGTGATACATTTTGCCTGTCTACCTTTCTTTGTCTTCACCACCCGATGATATAACTTCGTAATCTTTTAAATAGACTTGAAGGTGTGATGTTTTAAACGTACAGGCTGAAAATATATTATTTTATACCTATACTATTAGAATACTCAGCAAACAAGACCCAGTGTCCCTAAATATTCTTTTCCATTATGTTTTTTTAAATGTTATAAAAACTACCTAAATGTCCGGGTCTTCAACGGGCTGTAACATTTCTCTGAAATACCTTTCAACTAAAATGTGTCTAATACATTTTGTAGGTTGTAACGTTTGCTTAAGGATTTTCTATATATTGACTCTAAGTAAATCACTGATCGCCTATTTTATGAAAACTAAGAGTAGAATCGATACAAAAATATTCCTACATAAAGCAGGACTTTATAGTGCTCCTCACCAAATATTGGTGTGGATTCCCTTATGAAAAAATTGAATGCTTTTTTTTAAGATTGAGGAGATCGACAAATTTAATTCTTTCATCAACATCAGCTATGTCAGTCCACTGCAGGACGAAGCCTCAATATGTTTCCATGTTGGATTAAGGCCTACCCTTCCATGCTGGCCTAGAGCTGGTTGGCAGGGACTCTGGTACCTAGAGAGATGAGTGCAGGTAACAGACCCGGGATGATCCCCTACTTTTTTCGAAGAGGTCTGCAACTTTTTGCGTGCTCAGGATGGACTCCTCTGACACACGGGACCAACAGCTTTACATGACTCTCCGGACCTTTAGTTAGGCATATATAATGAATGATAACTGGTATCGTTCTGGATAAAAAACAGAATAGCAATAATTAAACCCATTCAATCACATGCTTTGAATAAATTTTAGAACTAGACAACATCCTTACACCGTTACTACATTATCGTACATTATATCATTAATGTGAGCTTACCGTAATAAAGGTAATAAAGTAATAAAATATTCAGTGCAATAAGTCCATTCCTTTAAGCGTAAAGACCGGCACATCAAATACTGTTAAGTTCTGTAAAAAGAACCATGGCCTATGTCCATAGTATTTGTTTGGAGAGAGGAAGCGACAGAAGTAGTTCAAAGTAAATTGATTTCAATGGTAGTGGGAAAGGCCAGCTAAAGTCCTGCAGGCACTGCTGGCGAGAGGTGACAATTTTCGCCGTGTACTTTCCTTTCTCTTAACCACTGTTGACCGGAGGAAATGACAACTTTGTATCTTCAGTCTTGAAGTGTGTGTGCGTCTCCCGGACACGTTGTGTATTTGTAAATTTAGAACTGCTCGGATATTCTCAAGAGTGTTTGTTAGGTTTCATGACAGTCTGACCAGTGTGGTGCGTGTGTAAGTTAACTTTCTCCATAATTTCGTGTAGTACCGTCAACCCACGACGCTACTGATAAAA
>JAMKCH010046198.1:0-10241 GCA_023653785.1 Ophioderma brevispina | reverse complement strand
TGTCTAACCCAGGACATTGAGGTAGGCATTGCAGAGCCAAACCAATTGCAGCGTCACAGTGAGCTAAGTAGAAGTGACACTGGAAATTCAGATCCAGCCAAACTGCACTTTGATGCATATTGGGGAACAATGTACCAATACTAATTTATGAATTGTATTTCAATTAATTTTTGTGGATGATAATTTAGAAACACCACCTGACAGAATTCAACCTTTTGGAGTTTAACTCTACAAGAAATACAATCTGGCACATAAGACATATCAAAGGAAAAAGAAAGTCTTGGCAGATGCCTTGTCCAGAGCTGCCTCAAATTTTTGTTCAGGAAATTTAGTATTAAAAATTTACAAATTGCTAATAGAGAATGAAGGCAGCAATGCAAGAAAATTATAGTAAAAAGTGTAAAATTTGCACTGTGTAAACTGATTGTCAAAATTAACCACCCAAAAATGATGAAAAGGTATGAAGCCAGATTTTGGAAAATTTTCATTTCAATGCAAAATTTTCTTTTTAAGGGGGAGGATGTATATGGCCTTCATTTTTTCTGATTAAAAAACTTTAAAAATATTATTTTCTCAAATTTATTTGAGAAAAGATCTCACAGGACAAGTATTGTGTTTACTATAAAGAGAAAAGGGGAAACCCTAGTTGTTTTTGCTAAGTGCACCTGTTTAGAATTGCCACAAAGGGGAAGTGGGGGATTCCCCCAAGAATGCTAAAATTAAGTAACTGGACTCAGCTGTTATGCTTTAAAAGATCAAAAACAAACATCAAAAAGATCTGGGAATTCCCCCTACAACAAAGTATTTATATATGAAGGGATGTAATTTAGATGTGAAATCTGATTTGATGGTGCAAAGGTCATGTTGATGCATAAGAATTGATTGTATCATTTTTAGACTGGATTTTTGTGAAGTCAGATATATAGGAATTTGGCTAAGTATCGCCGTACGCAGTTGCAATCAGATATACGGTATGATGTAGCTAGTTTTATCTACAATAATAGTTAATGGTAGATTTGAGCTCCACACAGTTGCCAGGATTATTATATTTATAATTCCATGTGAGCAGAGTTGCTGTAAATATTCTACTGTGTCTTGAAGCCGAAAGGTGCTGGGAACCAAAAATAGGATTCCAACGTTGACAGATAGAAACCGTGGTGATTATCTTGGGACTTGATATACTGTGGATTTATTATGTCGAGGGACTTAATTTAACCTTGACGTGTTGAACTGCTGGACAAGATTACTTTCAGGACTGAGAAGATTCCCTGGAATATAATACCTGAGGGTTTTTGTATGAACTTGTGCGCTGTCGTTTTGGAGTCTTCGCTGTGAGGACATATCATCGTTGAACTGCAAGCGTCTTTGGACAATATGGGACATTCTCGAGGGACAAACGTATACATGGTAATCTTAAATATGAGTGTAAAATATATGTAAAGTTGTTTTGGACATACCAAATTCTTGGACCAAATCAAGTAAAGATCATTAAACTGTTATTATTTTTAATTTAGATCATTGTGCACAAGGCTCATTCTTTGTGTTTGAAGGTATTTTCTGACCTTAGACGGTCTACGAGGAGTTCATAACAATGTTTTTGGATAAAAGGAAGCGAAATATGTCAATTGACAATTACATTAATAATCTGGCACAAAAAGGCTTTAGCTAGCGGGGAAAACCTGAAAGGGGTGGCTAACCACCACCCCCCCCCTTAGGTAGACTAGGGTTAAGATCAAAATGCAGGTAAAACAAAGACATTCCAAAATCTTTTTCGTTTTTCCTCTTTCTTCCTTATTTTCCCACATACCTACGAAATTATTTTGAGTTCCAGAACTTTGAGTTGTAATAATTTCACTAACTGATAATTTTCTGTGTTTACAAAATAAACGCAATAAAGTAATGTGGTTTTCAGTACATGTAGACAAATTATCATTCACATTTTCAGCCATCTCAATTAAAAAATACATGATTAATGGTACACTTAAAAAAAAAGGGGAAAAATATCATTGAAAATTATCAATAAAAGTGAATGCAAACCAGATTACGCTTATTGAGTAAATAAAGGACTTATTTTTCTTCAATTCCAAACGAAAAGAGGTTAACATGAGAAAATTTTAATCTGCATTTTCAATAAAGACCCTTTGATAATCATAAATATGGCAATTTGATTGAAATCCAAACGTCAGAAGTCTGTCGGCAAAAAACTGCCATATTAACCTAAAAATGGTTAGTTTTTTACTCATAGAAGTTTCAAGACAACCCCCCCCCCACCCAGAAAAGTATAAGAGTAAGACTCTAAGAGTGCTATGACTCCAAGGTGAAACATATACGCAATGATCTGTTGATGATAAAAAATAAATTATATCAATGGGAATATCAATTTCATTTCAAATTGTTCTGATTACACTCCAAGTCGTTTATTTTTACGAGTTTCAGATACGTCATTTGACACTGATTGCCAATACACTCTTCCTATGGTTTTCGTTACTTGAAAGTAAGCGTACATAGAAATTCTTGTATTTATTTACAGTTGGACAGTTGGAACTAGTGAAAATTAATAACTATAAATGTAAAAGATACCATGTGATAAGGCGTTGTTTTTAGTTTAATTGTATGAAAATAACCTGTTCATTATAAACAGTGTTGTATGTGTCTTCTAATTAGAATTAAAGTGATTTCGTCGAACGCCTCGTAAATTTAATTACAAATATGAATGATGCTAGTAAGTTAAAGCTTTCTTCTTGATAAACTAGTGATCTTTGATCCTTTTACCTACCAAAAGTATCACAATATACACCTTCAAGCAATAAACAGATGAATCACAATTCTTCCACTTACATTCAGTATATGAATGTCAATAGACGAATTAAGTACTAAAGTTTACCAGAAAAAATGATATAAATTTTACAAGAAAAACTTATGGCAGCAATTCTTCCAACAAAACCCGTAAAAAATCATCTTTTAAGGTTTCCATTTAAATTAATTATTTATCAGCTTGATGTATTCTATTGAAAACATTGAGTATTAATAAATGATTAAATCATTCAATACAAAATAAAAATTGTTTAGAACCTCGTCATTCATATTTTTCTATCTTCACTGGCAAATTATTGCCTGTAAGAGACATGACACCTTAGAAAACCGACAAAAGCATAGTCATTCGAGCCGCCCGTACGCCAGGCAAGAGTATGTTCAACATGTGAATACCACCGCTGATTCGAATCGTGATCGACTCTTTTTGGTACGCCAACAGCTCAAGTGCATTCGTCTCCTTTGAAATAAAAACAGAGGACGTTTTTTAGTGTTTGCAAAACAGACCAATCACTTTGTAATTAAATTTGACAAGGAAAAACAAAGGATACTTTAATGAAAAAGCGTGCTCAAAATGAGAACGGTTCACTGCACAATGGCCACATAAAATTCATTTCCTCAAAATGTTCAAATTTTAGATATGCAAGTTCATAATCTAGAAAAAACTTCAATCGCGATATCTCGCAAAATGTGACTTTGGCGATGGCCTGTTTGGAAGATTTGTGACAATATCGAGTAAACATAATAACAATAACAAGGTGCTGATACAAAAAATTCATCGTCAAGAGATATTCTAAGAAAAATTAAATCAAAAATATAGCCATTCAGAAATAAGAACAGCTGATATCTAGTTAAACATAATACACAATAAACGAAGTGATGATATCAAAAAATCATCTCAAGAGAATATAAGAAATTAAATCAACAAATAAGCAATCTGTAAACTATTCACAGTACTCAACTCTGTTTGAAATTTTGACCCCGATTTACCACCTCTTGCTAACCACACGATGCACCTAGACAAGGAACGAATGTACGTTTCCTCACCATCAGGAAATACAGTCTTTCGAAATTGGCGAAATTGCTCAGCAAAGTAAACACGGCAGAAGAACTGAGAATTAGTGGGGTCTGAGAATTCTGTAAAAAGATATGTACAAGGATATCACTTGTACTTATTCGACATAACTTGGCAGTAGTGTAACATGTACTGTAATTTAACAAAATACAGTGCGAGTCAAAAAAAAAACTACATTCAGAATAAAAAAATAATTAAAATAGTTAAGAATTATTTTTGCTCAAATGTTTGCTTTTGTTACAAACAGGGATAAACAGGTTGACAGAAAATGTTTGGTGTCATTTGGACTTTGGAGGAAGAAGTTATGCCTATTTTGCTGAGAGACTTCAAAATCCTGTTTGGCCGATTTTTAGCCAAAGATGCATCATTTACATAGAGTACCATGGTCTTCAGCAGTGATTTGAGTAAAAACATTTAACACGAAATTATTGTTAAACAATAGAAGGTGGGAGAATAATTGAAGGATTATCAAAATAATATCCCAGATATTACAAAAGAAAATGCTAAGTGAAAAAATGTTCAATTACCCAAATAAAAAAGTCAAGATAGCTGGTGTAAGACCACAGTTTACTTGGTAGCCTAAATTGAAACCATAGGAGGTTTTGTATTCCGTTTGAAAAAACAGTGCAATATTGAATTGTTAAAGTTTGAATTAAAATTTATTTACAGAAAACTCAGCTTTAGTTCTGATCACAATTGATGGACGCTGAGTATACTGTATTTGTGCAAAATAATTACCTTAGAGATGTAAAACAAAAATCTCTGAGCAGTTTCATTATGTTCATGAACTGAGACATTGATATGGAGTGACTTTCAATAACTGACTCTTTATGATTGAACAATGGTAATTTAATTTATTGAAGATATTTTACCATAATTATGTTACACAATAGATCGTTTTATTCAAACTGATATGTTTTTGTCGAGAAGAAATCGATACCATCTGAAATTGCATGGGTGAATTGTCTTTTGCTATAGGCCTAATGTGTTATGGTATACGTCGGTGTCATGCAGTCTCTCCGCATTGTATGGCTAAAATCGGCCAAACAGAATTTTTGGGTCTCTCCGCAAAATTGACATAGTTTCTAAACCTAAAGTCCAAAAGACACTAAATAAAAATCTTCTGATAGCCTGCTTATCCCTGTAAACAACCAAATCAAACATTCAAGCAAAAATAACGTTTAACCTTTGAAGAAAAAATCTTTCCTGAATGTAGGGTTTTTTATTGACTCACACTGTATAGCACAACTTTGTTGTTGCTCACGCCATGTACAAGAAAAGAGGATCACACCTATGAGACCCAATTTTATCCACTTGGGCAAAATTGGCAAATATGAAATTGAGAGCAATAATAACATTAAAAACAGATAAATTAACTTAAAGAGGGACTCCAGAGAGAAAAAATTAAGAAGGTCCATGGTAGATATGGGTTGTATTGGACCCAACCAGAAAGTCTGAGCATAGGTTGAGGAGTAACTGATGTTTGTTCATCATTTTAGGTTGATTGGCTTGCCCACTGCCTGTAAGCCCAGGGCACTGACACCATGGATTGTGTTGGCATGCTTTTGAAAAGCAGCAGGTGTTCACACAATTGCTATGCATATCTAGAGACCGTCGAGATATTGATTGATGGTGCCAGGTAGACTAACCCATACAATATTTCTATTACAACATGTGACTGCACCAAACATATTGCTTGGAATGATAAAATGCAGTAAAGTACTTACGCAGTTCTTATATGTGGAGATTGACATGCTTGCAGACTATTGTTTGGGGGTGTATCACATCAAAATCTACGCAAATGAGTTGAAACAATAATTGAAGATATTAAGTATCTTCAAAGAGAAGTATACGAGAGAACAACCTGTTATTCAACGATGATTTGTTGAATATCACAGCGTTCTGAACCCCATGCCAAATGGTCTCTTTTGTGGCGAAAATTTTGACAACCTGATATAAGTAAGGGACATGTAAAAACCAGGAAAAAACCATTGTGGGAATCTTATATATAAGACATTTAAGTCTATTAAGGGCATGATTATATGGATAGTGCCCTCTATATGCCCACATTTTCCATAGAAAAGACATGAAAAACTAGATATTTAAGAAAACCTATTTCCATGCAATGAAATTGACCCCCAAAATTAAATGGGGTATAGTTGAATAACCAAATCAGTTGTCAAAACTGTGCTGCCGTGATACTTTCAAAAAGCTGCGAATCATACTCTCTATCTATATATCTAAAGGCCGCAGCCGAGATGCGTTCACCATGTAGCGCCAAATGTTCCTGTTTGTCATGAGGTTGGGGATGTCAGCATGGATCTGCTGGATGTCTCGAGCAATCACATCAATGTAGTTAAAGGGGCGACGAACCCCTGTTTTGGCTGGTAACTTCCAACATGTGACGTCTGAGAATACTTGGTCAATCGCACGACCGGCAAATCGTGCACGGCGTTGGGCAACAGAGATGAAAATTGGAGGGATATCTACATATATCTGTGCTTGGGTCTTGTGCTTCCGCCAGGGATATGTTTGACTCGCATAAGAAGCTGGTGTAGGTGCAATCCAGTACTATCCTGTAGCTCTTTCTTCATGGTCCAAGGTCTCAGAGCCATATAACAGGATACTCTCTACACAGGCTCTAACGAATTTCAGCTTGTTGAATTGGAGATACAGATTGCCATAAGTGGTGTAGATTTATTGGCAGGCATTCCAAGCTTGTCTTTGCGTGACAGGAAGTTCTTTTTTGCTGTCGGCAACATAGGACCCTAGAGACTTGAAGTCCTTGACCTCTTTGAGTTGGCTACCATCTGCGTGCAGATAGGTGGATGGATCGTCTTCCTCAGACAGTCATATATTCAGTCTTCTTGGCATTTAGATGTAGGCCGACTTTGTCTGCAGCTTCTAAGTGATGTTTGTCGATCTTGTGCACCACCTATCAGATCAGCTGTTAGCGCTAGATGTCATCTGCGTAGTCAAGGTCTGTGAGTGCTGACCCATATGACGTCTGGACGCTTGGTTTGATGGTGAGTCCTTTGTAGTTCATGATGTCAAGACTCTGTCTGAGGATTGTACTCAACCACGACTACAAAGAGATAGGAGCAAGAGTATCTCCTTGGAGGATTCCAGTTAGTTGTTAGGAACTCCTGTGGGTCCATCATGGTCTGCACACAAGCTATATGGGGTATAATACATGATGGCAATTGCATTGACAGTCTCGTCTGGGACTCCATAGTTGGCGAGAATAAGCAGCATTACATCTCTGTTAAAACTGTCAAAAGCCTTGGGAAAAATCACGAAACACAATTGAAGCTTTTCTCTTGGAAATTATCAACTCTTATATGATCCTTCTGAGGGAAGCTATATGAGGTAGTGTAGATCTGCCTTTGCGAAAAACGTTCTGGTAAGTCTGAGAATGGGATCTATGTGAGGGTGGATTATGTTGAGAAGCATGGAGTTGTAGATCTTAGAGGCAGTGGTGAAGTGTAATTACTCTGTAGTTTTGGGGTTGGGAGGTCGCCTTTCTTTGTCGAGGGAATGATGAATGATGTGAAAAGCAGATGGTTTGTTTACAATGTAGGTGTTTAAAAAATTCTAACAGTTGATCATGAAATAGTGGATTCGTCCAGAATACTGCAGGGAATGTTGTAACTTTTGTGTTTTTGGTGTTTTTTGTTTTTTTTTGTTTTTCTTTAGGGACCAGGTGTCTTGGGTTTTCAGTTTCTTCAGGAGATCTGAAGCTCTCCATAGTGAAAGGTCCAGGCTGCTGTGGAAGGGTGTCTGCTATCTTGTGACTGAAGGTTCATCAAGGTTAGTGTTATTATGAACTGCTTGCCAAGTAGAGAAACTAAAGTGCTGAAACCATGTGTCAGGCGCTATCGTGTTTCACCTTGATTCGTATAGGTGCGGTAGCCTTCTTATCGGTAAGCTCCCTCAAGGCCTCCCAGTCAGCAGTATGGTTGTTTTCAAGATGGAGGGCGTCAAGTGCTTCAGCTGGACTTAACTGCTCCCAAAGCACACATGTAAGCGTCATCGAGTGGCCAGCTTAGCAGCATCAAGGTTCGGGCTTGGAGCTTCTGGTGGATTTAGTAGGTGCTTCTTGGCTGCAGACTTCAGTTCTTTCTCTGGCTTTGCTGACGTTGTCGGGTGAGGCAAAAGGCAGTAGTCTTCTTCTTTCTTCTGGTTAGCATCTCCAATGCCATTTCTTGTTGGCTGAAGTGAGGACATTAAATATACTGCGCTGGAGTTCTTGTCTTCAAGCTCATCAACACGAGGTTGAACCTTGTTATGTACGCTACAGTATACTGATCACAAAGCTTTGTATCCCACACTACCTTCCTCCAGTCTATTTTTTGTCATGGGATCTCTGGGAGGTGGTTGACTCTGACGATAACGATATTCCTACTAATGATTGACTTCAATGAAACAGATGAGGTGGAAACTCATTTGCTAACTTTACTGAATGATAATAGTGCTGTTTGCTCAAAAATATTTTATGATTCTTTACGATACAATGTGTGGTAGGGAAAATGTCATCTCTTTAGTAGTAAAATATTGGAAAGGGTTGCTTGAATAATTATACCAAGTTTGAAAAATTATGACACCGTGATGACATTTGACACCTAAACCTGTATATAAGCTGCTCTTCAAGGAACTGTTTTATGCATTCTAGTGAATACATGCCTAGTATGTTGCGCAAACAGAAATTAATACTCTTTGACAATTACCTCAAATGAGCCTAAGACGACCTTGACCATACCCCTGATAATGCCACATGGTCCATTCTTCAAGGTTTTATCTGGGCAACTTAGGGAATAGCCATTTCGTAGAGGAGTCAAAATGCTTTTGAAAATAAGCCCTCGAAACCATTAGAGGATTCTTGGCCTGCCATTCCGAGCACTACTTCCACCCACGATCCTCCCAATAAAATTTCCATGAAAAAATCCTCAAATGAATGTAGAACTAGCATGTTGCGGTGGACAAGATATATGCACATACACTGGCACACACTCTAATGTGTACGAGTTAAAATGGGAACATGCGGTCCAGTGGATATGGGATGCCGCATCATGACCCAGTTGGGGTTCGAGCCCCGCTGTGGTTAATGTGTTGTGCACTTGGGCAAGGCACTTTTACCTCAATTGCCTCGTCGACTCAAGCGATCGGGTAGCTATTATGGGGAATAGTACAATATAAGTGATGATAGGATGTGGCGCTTGGCCAGCTTGGCCGGACTAGATGAAGCGAAAATGATTGTGATGATTTCATGACGGCAGCGTAATATAATAATAATAATAGGCAACAGCGCTGTGATTTGTAGGAATGGCGGCTTTATGAAAAGCCAATTTATTATATTATTATTAGGGAGTGCCGATGGACTGGTAAACGATCTCATTTGTTATATTAGCAATAAAAGGTTTTAGCTGCAGAGCATGGGCAAACTGCACACACAAAATTAATCACAAAGTTGGGAGATTGTTCTATGTTATAAATGTATACTTACACTGATCAAACTCGGAGCCATTATTTTTTGAACTCAAAAAAGCCATCAGACCCCCCTTATGCCACATTAAAAATTTATGGTGCCCCCATGCCTAGTAGCGGTACATGCTAGCATCGGTACGCCCATCACTATCCCCACTGGCATCCGTGATCCTTTGCTCATTTTTGTAGCTTCCCCAAGGCTCCACTGGCGGGGAAGGGCCCGGATGGATGGTACTAGTTGGTATTCGTAAGTATACATGTATAAAAAATAGAAAAATTCTCACAACTTTGGTGAGTATATTCTAAATTTTTTGATCCATTTATACATTACGAAATGATCCAACTAGAGCATGACTGCCACACTGTCACTAATGGAGAAGTGGAGCCGGTAGTCTTCAGTTGATAGGGGTTTCTGCCAGGTGAATTCTATGGAAGCGGAAATAAATTTGCCCCCCATGTACATCCATATACATATATCACGATAGCATATAGCACCTCTATGTCGAAGCATATACAATGAATATAGATACCGGAATTCCTCACCTTATGAGCATCATGGTAATGATGCTTAGCATCCTTCTCTACTCTGGCTGCTTGCTGACAGGATGGTTTTGGTCACAATTTAAAAACTCGAAGGACGTCTTTCATACAAACAATTCTGAAACGTGATGCGTCCTCCATCCTGTGCTTCAATAAGGCCATAATGTTATATAAACTCCTAAGTGCAAAAACTCAAGATGTTGCCTAACTTCAAATGTCATAAGCATGCAGGATAATGGCGATGTTACTGACCAGTGACGAGGCTTTCACTCTTTAAAAGAGTCAGAGATGATCGAGGAAAGTGACCCAGCGTGATAATGTTTGCTTTGCC